>CAJUYG010003171.1:0-23466 GCA_910591675.1 Galerucella calmariensis
ATTCATTATCCCATTTCTGATATTAAACTTTCCAGATATTTCTTCTGCTAAATTAGCATTTTTTTATTACAGTCGTTCTCATTTTGATCCACACACTTCTTTTTGCACGCTCGCTTTCGTCCCCTTGCAAACAAAGAATCTAATGATTTACCTTTTATAACCTTCTGTTCACGAGAGATAGCAATATCTGTCCATCCCCAACTCCTCATTAACTTATTCCTTCTCCTTTCCCCCAAGCATCCCCCTTTTTCTTTGCCCCTACAGCAGCTCTGTAGGCTTGTGTCGAAGTAATTTCACTTACAATGTTTACTCTCCTTAATTCGACTTTACGTAGACTAAAACAACAAAAGCATAGACACGGATGAAACCAAGGGCGGAATGGCGAGTTTTATCAATCCAAAAATATTTCCAAAGAAAAAGTTACGGGGTTACAGAAAAATTAAGTAGAAAGTGCCTTAACATTTTTGTATTCAATACTTTTATTTTAATATTTTAATTAAGTCGATTCCCTTAAACTGTGTTCAGGCCTTAGAACATAAAGTAGTAAGGAAGGATCCTTACGCCAAGGACAGTTAACCGGGATGGTTATCCAAAATGGCCGCCGCAGAATAGAATATATCAGTGGCTCCGTACCCAAATTTAATTAGGATAAATCTATTTCTATAAAATGGAGTTAATATTTTCAATAACCTAATTGAAAATTTTTACGAGTGAATAGTTTATCAAAACATTATTTTAATGGCATTATAGACATTAAAGTTGGTAAAATGGAAGTAAAAAACAATCATAGGTACATTTAAATTTTTATTTACACTAAATTTAATTTTTTATTTAAAATAACAAAATGATACGCCCATTTCATGTCATATCATGTCAAGTGAAAATTTAGGTTAGGAACAACTATGTGTATTTTTTGAAATTTTTAACATTAAGACCAATATTCACATCTGTAGATTATGATTATTATAATAATATGTACTCACCGATGAAAAGTAATTTTCAAAGCGTCGTTTTTAGCAATCTTTGAACGTCCACAAGCACTACAACTAACCATTGTCTTAAAAACTATATTTATATCACTGATGCCCAATTTCACCAACCATTTCCTAAAGATAGGTATAATACCTAAATCAGATTTTGGGATTGCTAAGGGAAATTTTCGTTTTACCACGCGATAAGAATTACTTGAGAGTGGCAATGGGTATTTTCTGTCATGTTTAGGCGTTTCCTAGCGCATGGTAAAACGTAAATTCTATTTTGTCGTTCCAAAATCTGATTTAGGTATTACCCAACTTTAGGAAATGGTTGGTGAAATTGGGCATAAGAGTATTATATAACGTAACTGAAAAACCAACTTAACCTTAGAAAATCCTATTATAAACTAAAACATCTGAGTTAGTAATAATCGGCAAAATATATGCAAAATTGCCGACTTTGTCTCTTTTATTTATTATGGGAGATGTAGCACACGCTCCTTCCTTACTACTTTATGTTCTAAGGCTCAGGCACTTGCAATTCTCTGAGTGTCCAAACATCACCTATCATCTTTTGAGGAATATCATTCGACACACCCAAATTATGTTTCTAACTAGGGCAGTGGTAAAGTCATAATTGTTAGCTCAAAAAATATGTATACGTATTTGGCCGGTTCCAGTTCTGGAATCAAGTGAGACAATTGAGACATTAATAACAAATTATTTGAGCTCTGCAACGTTATGACTACTGATGAAGCTTGATCAATGTCTCGTTAATGTAAATGATTCTAGGGGTTTAATCACATCAAATCACCGAATGATATGTGGACTCGTTGCATAATACAAGCATCCATCAAACTGGATGTGCTTTCAATTCAATATTATGTTATACATAGTGAACTAAATAAAAACTAAAATGCATTTCTTTGAATGCGATCTGAAGACAAAACATTGAGGTTTCATTCCGTACGTTTGAGCTACTCTAAGTACTTTACTTTTTTATGTTCCTTCAAAAAATACTTCAGCTCCCGGCGTTTGAAAAAAAAAAACTGCAAAGTGACCAAAACTTTTTTCTCTTATTCTTTTGGGAATCAAAAAAAAAGAATAAGAGAAAAAAGAATAAGTAATGCCACAAGGATCTTACAGAAGTGACCAAAACTATTTCCTTCAAATTCAGATTAAAAACTTGAGACTGAAACCGACAGCCGGTCATCGGTACATCGCTACATTTTGAATTAGGGAACCTCAAGAAGCAATTGTTATGCTAAAGCCGGCGCCATCTATCAATTTGAACTTAACATGATGGTACTATTACTGGGGTTAAAAGACATCTGTTCCCTCTAGCACCAAATGTGGTTCAACATCTTTTGGAGTATATTTTTAAGTAGAATAGTGTAATAGTACTATTATCTTGACATTTATTCATAAGATGCTTAAATTAAATACAACAATTCTCACAGGAAAATGTGATCGAGTAAATATTTCTATTTATTTCACTTTTTCCATTACCTAGTGGACACCCATGGCAGTGAACACGAATTAGAAACAACGCTTCTTGTTTTTCGTGGGCCGTATGGCCCCCGAGGGGTTGAAGTAGGGTGGCCATCTCCCTTCTGCAATTCGAGGTAGAGAATATTGGCCCTTGGTGACCGACACATTTTCAATTTCCAAACTGTACGCAGGCTTTTGTTTTATGCACTAAGGAGTAAGGGAGATTTTCATGATTCCCGTAGAGTTGGGGTAACGGACAGGTAATGCGTCTTTGAAGAAGTAATAAAAGTATATGGGGCGTATTTGTACATGAAAAAAAGTGTAGAGAAGAAACGATAATAGATAAATCAAGAGGGGAGGAGAAAGATAATGTTTTTGTTGGATGTAATAGGTTGATTGGAGAAGCTATTAGTGTTCGTACTAATATATTAATATGTTTAAACGGTGTGCTAGAGCTATATCAAGCCGTTTACGATGAGCATACAGTTATTTATTGGATACAATCACAATATTTTTATAAAAATTGGCATAGGTGAAGAATAAGTTATAAAAGCGAACGACAACTCTGTTATTCTATATGTAACACCCTGTATATTATTAATTTTTCGGATTCTACATCAAATTTTATTGTCGCACTTTCAGCAGAATATCTAAAATGTATATTTATCCAGATATTTCTTTTTTTTTATAAATAATTGACAAAAAATGCAGACCTTCATATTGAAAATTCGGTGTGAACATCTCCAATTCCAAATAAAAAACATCCTGTCAGGTTGATTAGTAGCATGAGCAAGGTAATTAGTGACATGTGGAAAACTTATTTTTTTTTGTATACAGGGTTGTTTAAAAAGTTCAAAAGTTGTAGAATAAAGACAGAAGTTTCTAAAATTGATGTCTGTAAACGTCAAAAATCGCACAGTCAACATCCCTTGTAAATGACATTTATAGTCTGTTTCTTATTGTCTGACAGCACGCCAAAAAGGTCACAGATGCTAGTCAGGTAGTAAACCATAAGCGTCACCGTTCATCTAAAGAATTTATTTACTATTTAATTTTATACCCGATCTGATATATAAAGGTAATATGAATCTGAATTCGGTAATTTAAAACAACTTGATAATTTCCAAGAAACATTACAATAGGGTCCTAATAGGGATTGTCCTAGCCTAGCCTGGCTGTTATTGCTGGCAATGTGTTGCAGCTACATATTGCACTAAAAATTTTGCCCATTAAGAAGCACCTTAACAAAATAAATGGATACATTCAAACCAACTTTTAATAGAAAATTTTTAATGGAGCTTCCAAGAGAAAATATTCCGAAGAAAAAGGTATCAGCCTATATCATCCGAAACCCCTAGGTTGTGTATAAACAAATTTATTGCTTCAATACCTATACCTTAATACAAAACAACCCCTGTCAATTAAAACTATACCCGCTACTGCGATATTAAGCAGCGGTAGCAATTTTCCTCTATTCGAAGAATACAATTAGTTGCACGGAATTTTTGATACATTCACCTTACAACAACAAAATAAGACGCCTGGCTCGGGTCGCTAGCTGGTTCCATTCCAAATAAATCACAGTTGGCTACCGTAACTTAATATTCCAAATAACCTAAAAGGAGGGTGATCAAGTTGGACCACTTGGGGTTTTCCGAGAAAAATGGATCATGCAGGTCTGGGATGTGCCCTCTAAAATAGTTGCTGCAGCTTAATATACGTAATTTGACACTCTTTTTACATAGAGTAAATCGCACATTGAAGACAAAATTCACTTGCACTTAACCATGATTAATCCATGATTTTGCAAAATTCCTGGTAGCACCAATCACCTTGAGATGCATTACCTAAATAACCTAGTTAAAACTGAAATATTAAAATTGCAACAGAAATCTGCCGTAGTTTTAGTCTTTTTATCAGATCTCGACTAGGACCGATATTCTCTTTTTAATTTCACTAACTTCCGGGATCCACCATTTGCATAATTAGATTCCAGTTCAGAATTAAAGCCTTTATAGAAAGTAATGGAAACTATGCGGGAATAGCGCAATTAATGGACAAAATCTGAAATCTGCTTATCATTTCGGCATTTAATAGAATCTGCCGCTAAAGAGAACATGCACAAACGGCGTTCCATAAAACAGAAAATCCAATTAGGGTTTTGTCGCCAATAACCCAGAGGTTGGCTGCCAAAACTCTTGGACAGCATCGGACTTAAATAAGAGTATTTTCATGTCTAATACAGTGTATATTTTGTTCAGTTAATGCAGTGCTCTCTAAATTCCGGATGAATAAATTTCCATATCTCACATTTTCCTTTTAAGCACCTGGTGTTTTGATTAATATTGAAGATACAAAATTCACGTCACTCTTTTTCTTTTTTGTGGCTAATGAACCAGCAAACCTTGAAAATAAGTTGATAAAAGTAACAAGAAAAACATATTTACTTATTTCCTGAGAGTATTCTTGAATACAGTGGGTATGCGGCTCGGTATGAGGTTCACATAAATATTGTTTGCTATCATGCAAAATTGCAAGTTCGTAGAGTGCATATATTATACATATACTTGATACTTGTAATACAATACGAAATTCTCAAAAAAGAAGTAAAGACGTCTTGCATTGCCTTTTATGAAAAATAAAATATCTTGCACATAATATACAGGAGATACGAATCATACATATATACTGTGTTCATTTTGAAAAGGACCCAATTTTAATATTTCAGAAATGCATATTAGAAAGAAATGCCGTAACATCCCAAGTAACTCATTTCATTTACTAAGCAAATAATGCTAGATTGAAGCATATAATTCAGAAAAAATGATGAAGTTTAGCATATTCTAAGCATTATCTAATAGAATAATTTCAGCCTTACTTAAAAGACGTCTTATCTTGTTTAAGACTAAATATTGCAACCAAGTAGCAAGATTGCTAGTAAGTCATGAAAAGTTGCCAAAAAATAGGGATAATGACTTTAAAAAATGCCAAAAAATGAATGGCCAAATTGGAATTTAGTGTGGTCATAAAATGCCTTTAAGTTCATCAATTAGTGCCATTTATAAGCAATACTATGAAGTTTTGTATTGGAATTAATTTGGACTTCAAATGGAAATTAATTCCAAAAAAAAACACAGTATTGCTAACCTTTATGTGATTGTAAATCTCAATTCAGTTGAAGGGTTTCATGATATTTCAGAAATCATTATAGAACATGGAGAAAAAGATTGGAATAAAAATGAATGGAAAAGTAACAACGAAATAACGACACAGAAGATTACCTTCCTGCTGATTACGAACGATCAACTCGAATCGAGTACGCCATTTTAAAACGATAATTATTGCATTTTCGATATGGTTCGAGTTATCACACCTATCGAGTGAACTGTTCCATCGAGTTTTCGTGATCGCACTAGTTCTTGGACCATGTCTCTCTATTGGCCTTGTCGTGGGACTCTTTCTTAATAAGCTGATACCACTACGTCCTGGTGGAACATTTTTTGTCGCTGTTGTTCCCAGCCCATGCCTCAGGAACAACACACAAAATTTTTTCTCCACTTTCTAAGGTCTCAATAACTTTAAAGGTGTTCATTTTTTATTACGAAATAATTATAAAATATGACCTATAAAACAATCTAATACTCAAAACATAACCTCACAATAATCTTCTTTTTCTTCAACTTTATAATTCTGAAAGCTTTCACAAAGGAATACAAACAGCTATCTAGTTTTTAATTCCATAAAGCTTCGTATTGGCGTAGAAACATGCTTATTAAATACAATGAAGACATGGCCGAACCGTTTGCTCACGATAATGAGCAATGTTGCTCGTCCTGACGGACTCGTGATTTTATCAATCGGTTTGTTTTCATATTTTTGCCAAATAAACAAGTTTTCGTGGAAAAGAAAAAATTACCGATAAAATTTGAAGCTTTCATGGTATTACCTTTGATAATGCCAGATTCACCCACACAATTTTTTTTAAAATGGCATCAGGTATCAAGTCATACCTCATTCAAAAGGTCTGGTGAGTTTCTATTCAATCATTTTTTGTCTTTGATACCAGTCTTGTGAAAGTCTAGCTCAAAAATATCTTTACATATGTAGTTGTTATCAAACATTATAAATGTTATACCTAAATGAAACTAACAGGGACAAAAATATTATGGATAATTATTTCGATATTGACATATGGGGACATCCTGGATATCTTTTTCCTGTTTAAGGTCAGTATAGCCTTGCAATGGAAAGGAAACCAAGGAAAACTGCTGATCTTTACAATGGTTACTTGGGAAGACAATTTCATTCATAGTGGAGTGATATATATGTTCATTGAGGACGTCATATCGTGGGTCTCTTAATTATCTTCTAAATTATAATTCTTCAAGGGAATCTAGTTCTTGTTTCTTATCACCAATAGGTAGTAGGTACTTCTAGCTCTGTGTTACGTTTTAATTGTTTGACAAATATTGACAGCATTACATTCAGAACATTTAAGATTATATATCCCAAACTTTTTCAATGGGTATATTTTTGTTTTCACCTCTAACAATTTTTTCCTGTTGTATGGAAAAAATTGTTTACATCTAAGTATCAGTAGAGTAGGGAGAGTGAGTGTAGGCTCACAACACTTAGGCCACATGTGACCCATTGTACATCCTTCCGAGGAGTAGTCCTCCTAGGTCATCGTCCATCCTGTCCTTCCCAGGAAGGTGGACAGATCACTAGGAGATATCTCCTTTATATCGGCAGGTGTAGGCCAAGACTCACCGAACACACACTCTCTTATTGACGATAACTCCGGACACTCGCATAAGACGTGGCTGTTCACACATCCTGCATAGGGGTGTGTCCACTAGCCCCATAGTATGGAGGTGTTTCCTTAGTTGACAGTGGCCAGTCAGAATTCCTACTGTTAAACGTAGGTTTTTCCTGGTCATCGCCAAATATTTCTTCGGCTCCAGCTTCCCAGGGTCGCCCAGGGTGATCCTGGCAAGACTGCATCCTTTGATTCCATCCCATCTCTGAAGGGATTGAGCATGGGTGTAACGTTTGGCTAGTTCCGCAATTGTCGAAGTCGTTAGGCCGTAGGTATCATTGGTTCCAAAAATTATAGTCCAGCCGCTTCCCTGGCTAAAGAATCGCCATTGCGATTTCCTGTCGTGCCCTTTAACCCACCTCAGGATAATCTGCCGAGGCGTTAGCTAAATCTTGGTGGCACTCTAGTACTAGCCCCGATAAAACACGTTGTCTGTTCAAGGCTAATAGGGCTCGTCTACAATCAGTGCCTACTGTTATGTTTTTGCCAGAAATTCCTTTTTTGTGGTTAGTTCTTTTGTGGCAATTTAGATACCAGCCAGTTTTGTTTGAACCACGCTGGTATTGTTTCCCATTCCCCACTTAATCCTTAGGCTTAGTGCTCTCGAATAAACTCCACAGCTTGAGCACATCTAAGTATTGCATGATAATTAAACTTTTGATCATTGCTTTTTTGTGATAAAATATTGTGGTACTTGAGGTATTTACTATAATTATTATACCAATCAGAATATTTTGGTTGCATTCATTAAACGTACTTCTGAACTCGCTTCTGAAGGATAACAAAGGACATTTGTTTTGCAAGAAATATTTCCCATTCAAGAAGTTGTTTCGAAGCAGGTATTTTTTATCTCTTCCAGCTAAAGTGCCTTTTACCAAACATTAAGGTTTATCCAGTTTCACTTTGAAAAATGCTTTTCCCATTGATTTTTTCAAATCCTATTTTCTAAGGACAAAAGTTCTACCCGCAAACTGTTTAGTATAATAAAAATGCACCCCTTAAAAGTTCCTTTCCCCATACATCTTCCGATCTGAAAGTTTTCTTTTCGACTTTCCCCCTAGTTAGTGCAATCCTATTTCCTAATATTAAGCTAAGTTGCGAAACAGATACGCCGGAATCTCTTCACAACGTTATTTTTTCCGGTAAAAATTAGGCTGCGAGAGTAGAATCAACTGCACTCAACTGGTATACTAATAATATACAGTAGTACAGGGAATGAAGCATTTCATCTGGCAATGTTTTCGTCCAGCATGGATTGACTTGAAATCTCAACAGAAGGTAGGTGATAGCCCAAGGATCAAAATCTATATCGAACCGAAGGGCGCTAAAGCCTTAGGGGTGGTTGCCACCCCATCTCGGGGATGAAAATTTTTATCACATTTCAACCACAGGAATCGATTTAAAAAATGATTCTAAGCTAAAAATGTTCCATACTTTTTTTTGTAAAATCAATATTCTCTAAGTTATTCGCGATTGAAAGTAACGCTTTTTAGAGGAAAAAATCGACGTTTTTGATATGTTTTTCGCGGATAACTCGAAAATTGTAGCTTTTAAAAAAACAAGCAAAACCCTATGTTTATAATTTTTCTAAAACCAATAGGAACCGAGATATGGCCCATCAAATGCAAAATGTGATAGATTCAAAGTTAAATACTGGAAAAATGATGCATTTTTCGTAGAAAACTCATAGAATCTTTTTCAAAGAGCATAATTAGACCTTTCTTTAAAAAATAGGGTCGGTAGCATCAAAATTGAGTGAATTATGACAAAAATAATGTCAGTACTGAATTTTTTATACAAAAAAATCTGTGAAAACAACCCCCTAACTACCCCCCTAATTGAAATTGATCTTTACCCTTGTGCAATTCTCTATGTACATGTATGGTTGATATGTCCAAGAAGTTTGACCAATTTAAAATTCATAGTTTTCGAAAAATTATGGCTTAAAGTAAAAAGTTATTTTCCATAATTTTGTATTTTTTACCCTTTCTTTCAAAATAACTCCGCAAATATTGGTGGTACAAGCAAAGTTAAAAAACGAAATTGTAGCTTTTTTAAGACAAAAATTTTCCTGTAAGTAGATTTTTTGTACAGTTAATATTTGACGAGATATAGCCGTTTAAAACGTCTATTTACGCACGAGCACCACCTTTTTTTAGCCCTTTAAACTCACCCCATTCGAAAACGAAAGGGTCTAAAGAGATTCAACTTACAGATCCTTGTAGTTCTTGAAAAACCCTACAAAATCGTTTTTGAAAATACTTTTTACCATCAAAAATGAAGGAAATACGTTAAAAAAACCACTAAATTTTTTTTTTCGAAAAATTCCAATAGTATAGTATAGTACACTTGGAAGCATAATGATGTACAAAGCCGGTTTATTCGGCAGTGGGGCGTTATATATACGAAATGTTCTGTGTGCTCAGGTGAAGACTGCAATAATAGTCCACCAGTGATCGAAGAAGATGAAGATGACATCGACCACGATGAAGATCAAACTGATGATACAGATATTTAAAAATCATATTTGTATTTGTAATTGTGAATGTAATCATTTATTTATGTTAATCTATGTGAAAATACAGCGCAATTTCATATTAATAAATTTTCTTTGGTACTTCTCTACTTTTTTTCAATTTATATCTATTACAATAGTTTATAAAAATTGCAATGTTGTGAAGGGTGGTTTTCAAAGGTTGAAAAGTTACTTAATGCACGTGACACATTTTTTCTACAACAGAATTATTTAGCAAATCCCTACTAGCATTAATTATTTTTCTCTTGACAAATTTTTTTTTTACATATAACACAATAACAGTTGATTTTTAAGGGTTGAAAAAGTATAAAATTGTATTTTGAAATGTAAGATTCATCATTTTACTAATTCAAAACAATTTTCACCTATCTTAAGATTTATAATGCTATTTTTTAATTTTTGACATTTAGGGGTAGTTTTCACCCCTAAGAAATAATCAGGGTTCATCGGCATGACATGAGTGAACCTAATCCCAAATTTTTATGCAAATCAATCAGAGGCGAAATCATTTTTTAAGGATTCGTGATTTTTTTTACATTGAGCTGTAACAGGGGCTGCTTTTTAAGAGTTGAAATATTATGAAATTGTATTCCAAAGCTCAAAACAATCATTTTTCAACTTATCCAAACCAAATCTTACCCATTTTCAGGTTTAAAATGTTATTTTATGATTTTTGACAAATAAGGGTAGTTTTCACCCCTAAAAACCGTTCAGCGCCCTTCGGTTCGATATAGATTTTGAACCTTCGGCTATCACCAACCTCCTGTTAAAATTTCAGGTCAATCCATGCTGGACGAAAAAATTGCGAGGTTTTACCTGTTTTTGAGCTTCATTCCCTGTACTACAGATCAAACTGTTCGGGAGTATTATAAAGTGCAGTACTGCCAATATACAACGGAAATTGCACTATTCCACGAAATGATTGTGTCACATACGCAAAGGTTGTCTTAATTTAACTTATAGTCTACCAATTTTAATCCGTTGAAGTACTGATTTTAGCTTACTTATCTTGAACTATGTCAGAAACCTCGTTTTTTAATTCGAAAAAGTAGCATTTTTTACACTGCTAACATCTAATAGGGTATTTTTGGAACTTTAGTTCTTTACGCCAGGTTATGTTTGAGCGACCAGGGGTCGCGACGCAAAAGGTCCGACCGTTACGCGTTACGTTACGCTGCGTTATGTTACATTGCTTCGTTATGTGCCTTGCTTTTGCGTGCTTGTGCCTCCTTAGTCTCCCTCTCCTTTACGAAGCAGCAATTCATAATAATAAATATGCTCATGCCCGGATTCGAACCCGGGCCGCCCTCCGGGGGTTCAATGCGAGCATTCTAACCACTGAACCACCGATGCTATATTGAAATTCTATGCAAAGCTGGTATTCGCAGTGCTAGTTATCTACTTGAATTTGTTCGGATAAATTTTTACTATTATTTCCATAATTTTTTTTTGCGCGATTAAGGGGTCTAGCTACTTTTCGAAATACAGAGTGTTGAAATTTTGAAAACTTGAATGTTTTAATTCGATAACTTTAAAATGGATGGATAAATTGATTTGACATGTGGCAGGTAGTTTTTAAATGTAAAAGGGCATATTTTGAAAGAAATTGTAGTTTGTGCAACTAGTGTGGATATGGTGGCCATATCGCACGAGGACGAATATGAAGCACGACGCCGTAGTCGGAGTGTTCAATCGTTCAAGTGCGATATGGACAATCCACACGAGTCGAGCAGCATATTTTTTCTACGACCCACTTAGGAAAAAATCTAGAAAATAAAAATTTCTATAAACTGTAATATAACTTCAAATTAAAAATTTAACAATTCAATTTAATGTTTCCACTAATTTTGTGGTGACCGAATGTCCAATTTGTATAATGCTACGGTTTCCTTTTTTAAATATAAGATGCTGTTATCAGTAGATGTTGCCAGTCGGACTCCCTCATGGAGGGTACCGTACCATTATCTATAATAATGAATATTCTGCTAAATATTTCAAACGTCTACCTGTTGTCGTTATTAATATCAAGCAGAATGATTATTTAAAAATAAAATTAACAATAAAAAAAAATTCCTCGCGGGGAATCGAACCCGGGTCTACCACGTGAGAGTCTGGTGTGCTTACTACTCAACCACCAAAGAATATGCAAATTGTTTATCTATAACGTCAGATGTATTACATAACTTTTGCTTAAAAGGAACTAAAGTTCCTACCGTGTGTCCCGCGACACGTTCTACCTTTTTTATCATGTGGTCATGTTTGCCATGCTTGAAATTCCTACAAGTCTCACAAAAATCCGGTCATTATCAGTGTACCGTATTCTTGTATATCGTCATCCTAAGAGCGCTTCAGACGAGACACTTTGTGGCCGGCTACTAGTGTCTGTCGTGTCTGGATAGAATAACGCGGCTAAAAATACATTATTCATTATCTGTGTCTCGTGTGGATGCGGCTATTTATATTGATGTATTTTTAGCTGCGCGATTCTTCTCAGACACTATAGTAGCCGGCCACAAAGTTTTTTACAGGGGATTTTAAAAATAATCCGTGTCTCTTATACTTGAAAATATTGGAGATAAGAGGTTTAAGTACGTTATAATTTCTACATCCAGGATTATTTTAGAAATATGAGTTTTTCTAACTAGATAATAAAATAATACGACATGCAACACTATGGAATCCAACAAAATAAATGATTAAACTAACATTGTTGGTTGGAGCCCCGTCTATAGTGACCGTCTGCCTCAACGACCCTATGGCCAATAACCCCGACCCAAATCGCAGCTGGAAACTGTGAAAAATTGTAAATTCGTGGATAACTATCCAGAGACGTACTAAGGATACTCAACATTTTATATACAGTTTTATATTTTAGATTTCTTGTAAAAGTAATATATTTCAAAAGTAACTAACATCTTAAATCGTAGTAAAGTCCAAACGGTAAATATGTTAACAAAATTCGTACAATTATGAAATAAAAGGGTAGGTAGGTACTACTAATCAGAAAAGATTAAAGTCGACGCACAAAATAATAGCATGGAATCGATGAAGCTTTGAAACATATCTTGTGTTGTTGGAAATGTTGCTCACCAAATGTACTCCATGAAAACCGCCTCTTCATAATATGATGATATTTGGAGATATTTAAGAGTTGATATACCTCCCTGCCACGATTTGGGTCGAGTTTATTGGTCATAGGGTGGTTCAGTCTAGACAGGGCATCTACCACATTGCTTATGTTGGCATCAGACAATACGTCTGCTCATTCTAATAGTATATGTGTTAATTATTCGAATATGTTAACCAGCAACAGGTTTATTGTGATAAACGCCTCAAATTATATATAGGAGGGAAGCCCGGGCTTCAAATTATTGTATGTTAAAAAACAAGATACTATTCCTTCAATTTTAAATTACCTTGGATACCAATTAATATTGATTCAATCCAATATGTACTGAACAACGCGAATTTGATTATTATAAGTAGGCCAGACGATGGGGGTAACAACTAGAAGTGATTAGCAATATGGCTGATTTTTTTCACCTTAAAGTATGTAGATTAATATAAAAAAAGTTTACCAGTCTATCGATTTCCCAAATTAGAAAAAAAAGGTAGAACGTGTCGCGGGACACACGGTAGGAACTTTAGTTCCTTTTAAGCAAAAATGATGTAATACATCTGACGTTATAGATAAACGATTTGCATATTCTTTGGTGGTCGAGTAGTAAGCATACCAGACTCTCACGCTATAGACCCTTTTCCGATTCCCCGTGAGGAAGTTTTTTTTATTGTTAATTTTATTTTTAAATAATTATTCTGCTTGTTATTAATAACGACAACAGGTAGACGTTTCAAATATTTAGCAGAATATTTATTATTATAGATAATGGTACGGTACCCTTCATGAGGGAGTCCGACTGGCAACATCTACTTATAACAGCATCGTATATTTAAAAAAGGAAACCGTAGCATTATACAAATTGGACATTCAAGAACTGTACGTTTACCACAAAATTAGTGGAAACATAAAATTGAATTGTTAAATGTTCAATTTTAAGTTATATTTCAGTTTATTGAAATTTTTATCTTCTAGATTTTTTCTTAAGTGGGTCGTAGAAAAAATATGCTGCTCGACTTGTGTGGATTGTCCATAACGCACTTGAAATCAATTTATCCATCCATTTTAAAGTTATCGAATTAAAGCATTCAAGTTTTCAAAATTTCAACACCCTGTATTTCGAAAAGTAAATGTGCTAGACCCCTTAATCGCGCAAAAAAATTATGGAAATAATAGTAAAAATTTATCCGAACAAATTCCAGTAGATCACCAGCACTGCGAATACCAGCTTTGCATAGAATTTTAATATGGCATCGGTGGTTCAGTGGTAGAATGCTTGCATTCCACACGGGAGGCCCGGGCTCGAATCCCGGCGGGAGCATATGAATCGCTGCTTCGTATACGAGAGAGAGACTAAGGAGAGAGCACAAGCACGCAAGCAAGGCACATAACGAAGCAACGTAACATAACGTAGCGTAACGTAACGCGTAACAGTCAGATCTGTTGCGTCGCGACCCCTGGTCCCTCAAACATAACCTGACGTAAAGAACTAAAGTTCCAAAACTCTTTTTTTTTCAATATTTCGCGCTGGGAGGCAGGTAGAGGAAAATAAAAAATACCATCGTCTAGGAAAAGTGTTTTGCAACAAAAAAGGTTTCGCGCGTTTCTTTCGTCCGAGCAATGGTTTGTCCGGAAAAAATTCGGTAAACTAAGTATGTTTTCCGCATCCGCGCAAATCTATTTTCTGAAGCGCGGCGGAGTAGATTATAAACTATTGTACAGTTATAATGTAGATATAAATCATTGTAATAGGGCGTTTTGAAGAGGAAAGTGTCAGCTTTGAAATGGTATTTTTTTGTCATAGCACTTAACAATTTTTAGCAAATTACTCGTAAGTATATAATATAACTATTATATTCCAATCAAAAACCAAGAATATCAATAAAAAATATATTATATAATGAGGTGGCATTAAAACAATTTTTCGAAGAATGGAAACTGTTATTCACGAGGTCTGTTCCATAAATAAAATTTACGGATAATTAATTTTTCCTAACTACGAAATACGGCACTTTCCATTATCATTTTAGGAATTTTGAATTTACAAAAAAATATATATATACCGTAAATTTGATAACGCTGGAGTAATTTTAATGGGGTTTTCGTAGAAATGTTGGAGAAACTTCTAGGATCAAGAATATATAATTACAAAATCAATTGATATACATACATTTTTGGATTCAATAATTTTTTGTATTATAAGCGAAAATAGCAATTTTTATAGATTCGGGTGGGAATCTTCTTAATTTTTTCAAAATAAAACTCGATAATTCTTCAATATAAAGATTAATACTCAACGAACAAGATGTATATAGTGAAAAGGTATAAAAGATGATTAATATATAATTTTAAGATATAATTTTTTGCATACCTACCTTTTCCAATAAAAATATGTAAAAATTCATTTTTCTCCGATTGGCAGCAAATATTAATTTTGCTGACACATATCAATCAGCAAAGTATTACTTTTCCTGCCTACACAGCAAAGTGGGTACTTTTCTGCCTAGGCAGCAAAGTGATTATACTCAATTGGAATAAAACATTTGACGTAAATATTTATTAGCAATTATTACATAACACTTTTAACAAGAATTTAAAAACATATGTTCAGTTGTTATTAACATTGATAGTAAAATTACTACAATTTTAAACGAATAGGCCACCTTTTCTTTCCTCAGATAATTTGCAAATACAATATCCTCCTATATCATTATGAACAATCGAAGAAAAAATTATATGTTCAACTCGGCAGCAAAGTAGATTGACTGCCTTAGCTGAATTCCTAGCCTCGCTACGCTCGGCAGTCAAACTACTACTTTGCTGCCTAGTTAAACAAATAACAATTATCACCCTTCATTTAATATTTACAACCTTAACCCTTACCAAAGATAGAAAAAAAATTCTGATTAAATATTTATATTTTTTTCCGCAATTCAGAAAGTAGGTCTTCCGCCGTGCAGCAGAGTCGCGTGGACGCGGAACACATACTTATAGTTTGGCAAGTTTATCTGAAGCTACGGGGCGTCGGTAAGAGGCGAGGAAAAACATGGCGTATATCTGTCAAACGTACAAATGGCGTACGGTACCTATTTTATCAAGTAAAACTGAAATTACAAAGGTAACTGACAATACGAACACCACTGGATAAATCAATATCAGTCAATTGACGAAGTGAGAGGGAAGAACATACGCACGCGCTTGCCAATAAGAAGTCACCTGGTCGATAAAAATCACCAATTATGTAATCGGTGGGTGTGGTAATTATGGTTTTCCTACAACGCTGCCAGAGCTTTAAGAAGCCCATAACAAATTTGGAAAAGTGTTCTCTTTTAATATTCATAAATTGGAAAATAATATTAATAGAATAAATCCAAGGAAACAAGCACATTATAAAATTAACGTTCAATCATATTTTTAATATTGTTAATAATAAAAAGACCCATTTATAATTATTATCACTACATAATCAGTACTTCAACTTTTTCATAGTGAAACGTGGCAATGTCGAATGTTTTCGACTGCATTCCTTTCACGGTTTCAGATAAACTCGCCAAAGTATAGTTTACCGAATTTTTTCCGGCGAAACCATTGATCGGACGGAAAAAACGCAAAAGATCTTCTTATTGCAAAACTCCCTACACGGTGATATTTTTTATTCTTCTCCACCTTCCTCCCATCGTGAAATATTGAAGAATTAAAAAAAAAGTTTCTCATTTTTTTTTATAATTTGGGAAATCGATAGACTGGTAAACTTTTTTTTATATCAATCTACATACTTTTAGGTACTTATAAAAAATATCAGCTGTATTGATAATTACTTGTACCTAGTTTTGGTCTAAAATGACCCATACCGACTAGCCTAAAGTAACATCCACTTTTTATGTTTTGATATTTGTTGTCTGAATCTAATGAATTTTATTTTTATTTCAGGTTAAACTACATCATCTCCACATCATTACAACTGATGCTTTAACAAAAAACAACAAAAACTACCCATCAACACACACTAAACTAATCGTTTAAAACGAAGTATCGTCGTTCTTGAACGTCACACTCGCGACAATCGTGGATTAAAGACTTCGCTTCGAATTTGACAGAATAAGCTACATTCGATCGACATAAACCGGTATGTCGTGTAGTTTTCGGTAGTGCGAATATCTTGTGTACGTCAAAATGATGATGAAAGTGATACTCAGCGTTGTTGGAATGATATTTGGGATTGCTGAAGTCTTGGGTGATGCAGGTAAGTCAGTTTTTTTGTTTAAAGAACTCACCTATTTATAATATTATTCGTATGAAGAATCTTAGTTCAAAAGTTTGTGTATGCAAACTGTGTGTAACTTAAAAAGTACCCAAAATCTTCAAATTAAATGGAAGTGAACCAGTATAATTATGAAATATTTCGTATATAATCCAACCCCTTCTAATATAACAGATATGTTGAAAAAATACCGGCGACTATAATAGTCATTGAAACGTATACTCGATTTGAAATTGGTTGATAGTAATAAATCATTTTTAGCAGCCGATTCCATAGGCGCACCTACCTGACGTGCCGGTTTGAACCCTATTTATAGTAATCATTATTGTCATAACAGGTGAAAATAATTATGCCGAGAATTTCGGGAACAATTAATACACAATGTTACTTCAGGTTGTTACGAAAAAGGTAGGTAGGTAGGTAGGTACCTCTACTTATTGGTATAAAACTGTGAGTCATTTTAAGAGCGAACAAACCTAATGCGAGTATTCTAGGACACACATTTGGGTAATTTTTGAATATGGAGAGTCTTTCAGGATTTATTCCAGTTAAGCGAGCTGCGAAATCAGCGCTAAGCATTAGTGAAAAGATTATTGTGCTTAATGTATTTAATGCACTTAGATATCAAAAAAGTGCAATAAGTATCGATTCTACAGTGGAACTTTGTTCAAAGATGACAGGTATTGGAAAAGCAACCATCTACAGGCTGATGCGGGAAGAAAAGACAGGAACCGTGACGCCACCAAAACCATCTCCAGGAAGGCGAACAATACCGATCGATGAGGACGAAAAGGCCATCATAAGACGAAAGGTGCATTCATTCTATTTCAATAAGGAGATCCCAACTTTGGATAGAGTTTTAGGGGCAGTAAAAGAAGACTTTCCTGCAATCAAGAGAGATAAACTATGGAAAGTTCTAAGAGAAATGAATTTTAGATGGGAAAAACATAGTCGGAAGTCTCATTTGCTCGAAAAAGATTAAATAGTGTGTTGGAGACGTGATTATTTGAGAAAAATAAGACAATTTCGCAATGAAAACAAAACAATTTTCTATTTGGACGAAACATGGCTGAACGAAGGCTACACAGTTGGAAAAATATGGACAGACAAAAATGTGACTTCTCACCGGCAAGCATTTTTAGACGGTCTATCAACAGGAATAAATCCGCCCTCTGGAAAAGGAAAACGATTAATTATAACTCACATCGGTAGCTCCAATGGCTTTTTAGAAGGTGGACTATTATGATTCCAATCAGTTCGTACAGGCGATTACCACGAGGATATGAATGCTGATGTTTTTGAGGAGTATTTCGAACAAATGATAGAGCTGATTCCACCTGGCTCCGTCATTGTGTTAGATAACGCTCCGTATCACTCCAGAAGATTGGAGAAGATGCCTACAACTGCTTGGCGAAAAGCAAAAATTATCGAGTGGCTTGTGGAGCAACAAATACAATTTGAGGACAATATGGTTAAAAAGGAGTTGCTATCAATTGTAAACACCCATAAACATCGGTTTCAAAAATATGTTGTTGACGAAATGGCCAAAAAACAAAATATAATAGTGCTTCGGCTCCCCCCCTACCATTGCGAATTAAATCGGATCGAACTGGTATGGGCTCATGTGAAAGGTTATGTGGCTAGAAAAAATACCACTTATAAAATGAGTGATGTTCAAAAACTCTTTGAAGAAGCGCTTCAAGAAGTCAACGCGGGGAAGTGGCAAAGATGTATAGAGCATGTAATAAAGGAGGAGGAAAAAATGTGGCAATTGGATAGTTTACTGGAGAAAATGGTCGAACCACTTATTATCAATTTAGGGGAAGAAGACAGTCCCTCAGATATTTCATTTTCTGATGATGATTAATTTAAAGCGAAGAAATGTAATGACTTACTATAAATTTTATAGAATTTCAAATAGAAACATTTTTCCAAATTTACTTGTTTATTGGTTGCTTTATTGTTATTAGTATTATATTTATTCAAATACAAGGGTAACAAATTATGCCACACATCCGAATGTTCACTAAATTATATAATTATTGTGTTTAATATAAACTTAAACCCACCCGAAAGCACGTGCATGAGTGCAAAACATCACAGGTAGAATCCTACCTCTTATTGTTCGAGCCTCGGGTTAAGCTTTGTATTCGACGCCCTTATCAGATCTACAGGAATGGAAAGTTTAATAAATGCAAAAGGGTCTATACTTTCAATGTATATACTATTTAAAACTTGGCAATTTAGGGGGACCACTTTGTATACGTGTTTGACGGATTTTAATGATTTATTACTATCAACCAATTTCAAATCGAGTATAGAAACTTTTTTTTAAAATTGTCAAATCGATCTTCACAAAAAAAATTAATAGTCCAGTAACTGAAGACCTGAAAATAGGCAAACCTATCAATATATTTGTCCAATAATTTTTTTTGGCTTGATTTGTAGGTCTTGACAGGTACTTAAAAGGGAGAAAAAGTTCTCCAAGATTGCCCCTTAGCTAAGGGCCCAAAATGGCCCCCAAAGTCCCAAAAAACGGTTTTCCACCAATTTCTCCCGAAATACCCAAGTTAGACAATCTTTGTTTGGATAAAAAATGAAGGTCGTTGAATTATCTACAAAAATGGTCCCTATCATTTTTTTCGCAACACGAATATTTTATGCGAAAATGGCCTTTGAAAAAACCAAAATTTTACAACGAATATTTTTGGTGGTTTCTTACTAAATTTCTGCTCGAGGGCCTCGGAAATACATAGACCAATTGTAGATGGCGCCATCGGAATACCTGCACTCGCTAAATTGTGGTGTATACACATGAGAATCCGGGCACCAATCGTTTTTTCGGCAATTATTGGCGTATTTCACACGATTTTTGTGTGTCACAGCAACACTTCGTGTCTCTTCATTCTATTAGTCAATGTTCAGTGTAATTTCACAAGGATATGAGTCGCAAATTTACTAGAAAATTGCGAAATCTTATTGATTCATGTGGCAGTCTTGAGTGACGACGTTTTGGCTACTAGTAAGTCAATACCTATAGAAGCTGATAATAATAATTTTTTGATAAATATTTTTTGCATTTTTTCATTTTTTGCAAATTTTTCGCAAACTTCAGAAGGAACAGGATTTCAGAAAAAACAAGGAATTTTTAAACAAATACCATTTATTCTTATAAAAATTAGTTTGAAAATACAAAATACATGGAAAAATTCAGAGTACCTATGTTGAACCAAATCATGTCTTCAGATTCATCTTCTTCATTATCAGCGTGATTCTCGTCGCCTATTACCTCTACTTCTTCCTCTGTCCCTCTTGTCCCTATCCCTTGTTCTTTCAGCTCTATTTCTATCTCATCATCTTCCAACCCTTCTGTTTCTCTTTCCACCCATGTTTCTCCACCTCCCCTTCAAGCCCTTGTGGTTCTCCTTCACCTCTAATTCTTCCGAAAATATACCTTCAATTTTCTCATAATTCAAATACTGTGTCAACTGACATGAACCACAGTTAGAGGAGCATTTCAAACCTGCTTTTAAACATGAACAATTCTTCTCGCAGCCTGTTTTGCACTGACAAAAAATATGGTTGAACGGCGCTCAAATATGGGGAAAAAGTTATATGGATGGAAAGGTCAGAATATGAGCTTCAATTCAGTGTGGGTATTAATTTTCAAAAAATTAACAGCGGAGAACAAAAAGCATTTAAAAAAAGGCCGGTTTTCACCCGTGTTACCAATTTTCCCGGTCCCTGGAAAATGAGTGCATTGTATTCCGAATGAAAATATTGGTTAAGAGAGTAGACATAGTAAGCTTTCAAATGGTGTGCATTTAATAACAAAATAGTTGAACATTAGTTCTTTATTTTCGCTTGTTTACAAGATTTTTGAGAACTCCGAAAACGACTGAAAAATGCAAATAAATAAATAAACTTTTTATTGAAACGCCACAAAGATACTGAAAAAAAAATTCTAGGAATATTCAGGACCTCCCCAGACCCCATTTGAAAAAACATGAAATAATAAACCATTTAAAATAAATAAAACGTCAATGATTTAATGGAAGAGGCGAAAATATTGGGGAAAATAACATTGTCCACTTATTGCAATGTCCTCGACGGGCGAGAACGGGGTTTAAGGTACACATATTGATACCTACGGATATTCCCATTACAATGAACTTTAAATCATCGGAAAATATTAATTTTTGACCGAGTTCTGGAGGAATTTGTCCGCCGGTTTACAAGTTAATTTTATAGACGGTAACATTTCTAGAGGTAGTGCCGCCGCGTAAGCGAGGGGACGTTTGGATGCGATTATCTCGAAAACTATTGAATTCTCGAAAAAATGATAAGGATCATTTTTGTAGATAATTTAACGACCATTACTTTTTACCCAACGAAAAATTATGTTAGGTGCCATTTTGGGACCTTAGCCAAGGGGCAATCTTGGAGAACTTTCTCTCCCTTTGAAGTACCTGTTAAGACCTACAAATCAAGCCAAAAAAATTATTGGACAAATATATTGATAGGTTTAACCCTTCAGTTACTGGACTATAATTACAGGCTCCTAAAACGCTATAAATTAGATGTATCCATTAATACCAGAGAAGTTATTAAACCCACAAACCAAACATTATCTTTATTACGCACTTAGTAACGACTAATTTAATAACAGATGCTGTATTCGTTCGTATTTGAGTAAACATCCTAACACATTTGTATATATTTCTTGTTCCTCAATAACTGCGGATACTAATGATTCCGTTTATGACAAATAACAAGCGTTCGTTTGTTTTATTGAGCGATATCTTGACTTTTAATTGTATGTACAAGAATATTTCTTAGTTACCGACGTTGCTAAGGTCTCAATGTATACCAAATTGTCTGGAAAGCCATAAAAATGCTTGATGCTTATCACAGGAAGATAGTTATTATCTAGAGATTTTATTGCTGTTTTCTATTTGTGAAAAATGTAATTAAATTTTGATATATCCTCTTCGAAAATGTTTACTTAGTAGTGGACATGTAACACATTTAAAAGATATTTATGATGTTCCTTAAAAAGCGTTTATATTTCATCAAGGAAATATTAGAAAAATTCCTTCAAAGTAACTACTACTAGAACACATGTACAGGGTTTTGTTTAGATTTGTCCATACAATAAGTGGAGAAATCTAAATCACTTAAATAACATATTTTTTTTGCCGAGATGTTTGAAATTGGTGAATAATGATTTTAACCCGTTGCTTTGACACCTCTTAGTATTTTTTGTTCATACTTGGTAATCAGTTTACATATATACAAGAATAATTTCAACAGTGGTCATATTTAGACTTCCACTATAGCCAGAGGCTGCCTGATGCAGTTTCTGCATCTTAAATGGTGTTTCAAATTTCTACTAAGACACATCAACAGATTTATGCTTTTCAAATCTTCCAAATTCAACTACACAAAAAAATTTCAACTGGAATTAATTGACACACAATTCACATTAAAAACCAATCACCATCAAATTAGTAGTTCAAGAGAAAATATGTCTTATACGTCCCTGATATACTTGGGAATTTTCACAATTGAAGTATTTTAAAATAAATAGACCTCTTGCTTGAATTTCATCGCAAGCCTATGCCAGATTTTGGCTGATTAATGAATTCTCAGGGTAAATGGTGTTTTCACAAATTTATAAACCCCTTCCGGAAATTTTAACATACGCCCATGATATAAAATTATTGTATGTCTATAATATTTTTTTTCTACTCCTATACTTTAAGTTGTTAATTAAATGCCAATTGTCAGTTTCATAATGTTTCATTATAACACTGGTTTTCATTATAAAACTGAAAAATTGACCAATAGAAATCTAGATTTTCTAATACCCAAGTGGGCAGACACAATATTTTCTGTAGAATGTTTGACAGTTTGACAGTGTTTTATGACAGTTCAAATCTATTGCGTTAGTTTTTAAGAGAAATGTCGAGCACCAGACCGAAAATACTTATGACCAAGGCAAATACATATTTAGACTTATTATTTTTGTTTACAATTATTTATTTAATATTGTATAACATTTTAAACATACTTATATGCTTTATGCTATCAATTCAACCATGTGGTACCGTGGCGCAGTGGGTAAAGACGCTGCATAAGGTCTTTTTCGATCTGTACATGTCGGATTCGAGACCCGGGTAGTACATTTCTTAATATATTTTTTTTGACTAATATTCCTTTGTAGAAAAAATAGTGCATGCAACTCTCATGCAATGGTTATTAATA
>CAJUYG010003172.1:0-23464 GCA_910591675.1 Galerucella calmariensis
GATAATATAATAGGCTTTCGTATTCCATATTCAAAATTCGCTGACAATCGATAAGAGAGTCGAAAAAATTGAAAAATAAGAATTTTCAAAAAAAAATCACAACATTCTTTTTATTACTGTGATGCCATATATCGATGTCCCTCATTCAAATTTTGCACAAAGGTTGATAATATAACAGTCTTTCGTATTCCATATTCAAAATTCGCCGACAAACGATACAAGGATCGAAAAAATTGAAAAATAAGAATTTAATAAAAAAATTCACAACATTCTTTTTATTACTGTGATGCCAAATATTGATGTCTCTCATTCAAATATCGCACAAAGGTTGATAATATAATAGGCTTTCGTATTCTATATTCAAAATTTGCCGACAAACGATACAAGGGTCGAAAAAATTGGAAAATAAAAAAAAATCACAACATTCTCTTCATTACTGTGATGCCATATATCGATGTCTCTCATTCAAATTTTGCACAAAGGTTGATAATATAATAGGCTTTCGTATTCCATATTCAATATTCGCTGACAATCGATAAGAGGGTCGAAAAAATTGAAAGATAGGAATTTTCAAAAAAAAATCACAACATTCTTTTTATTACTGTGATGCCATATATCGATGTCTCTTATTCAAATTTTGCACAAAGGTTGATAATATAATAGTCTTTCGTATTCCACATTCAAAATTCGCCAACAAACGATACAAAGGTCGAAAAAATTGAAAAATAAGAATTTTCAAAAAAAATCACAACATTCTTTTTTTTACTGTGATGCCATATATCGATGTCTCTCATTCAAATTTCGCACAAAGGTTGATAATATAATAGGCTTTCGTATTCCATATTCAAAATTCGCCGACAAACGATACAAGGGTCGAAAAAGTTGAAAAATAAGAATTTTCAAAAAAAAATCACAACATTCTTTTTATTACTGTGATGCCATAATATCGATGTCTCTCATTCAAATTTTGCACAAAGGTTGATAATATAATAGGCTTTCGTATTCCATATCCAAAATTCGCTGACAATCGATAAGAAAGTCGAGAAAATTGAAAAATAAGAATTTAAAAAAAAAATCACAACATTCTTTTTATCACTGTGATGCCATATATCGATGTCTCTCATTCAAATTTTGCACAAAGGTTGATAATATAATAGTCTTCCGTATTCCATATTCAAAATTTGCCGACAAACGATACAAGGGTCGAAAAAATTGAAAAATAAGAATTTTCAAAAAAAAATCACAACATTATTTTTATTACTGTGATGCCATATATCGATGTCTCTCATTCAAATTCTGCACAAAGGTTGATAATATAATAGGCTCTCGTATTCCATATTCAAAATCTGCCAACAAACGATACAAGGGTTGAAAAAATTGAAAAAAAAGAATTTTCATAAAAAATTCACAACATTCTTTTTATTACTGTGATGCCATATATCGATGTCTCTCATTCAAATTCTGCACAAAGGTTGATAATATAATAGGCTCTCGTATTCCATATTCAAAATCTGCCAACAAACGATACAAGGGTCGAAAAAATTGAAAAATAAGAATTTTCAAAAAAAAATCACATTCTTTTTATTACTGTGATGCCATATATCGATGTCTCTCATTCAAATTCTGCACAAAGGTTGATAATATGATAGGCTCTCGTATTCCATATTCAAAATCTGCCAACAAACGATACAAGGGTCGAAAAACCTGGTCTAGACAGTTCTCGACTTTTCGATGACATTTATAGATGATTTCAAATGTTTGCCCCTTTCTTTTCATTCATAGACCTTCACATATTTGTCAGTAGGTACAGCTCTTAACTAACATTGCTTCCTTCTTCCTAATTATTAGTCAGTTATTCGTCCCGAAGTTACTGCTTAACGATACCAGGACAAAGACGGGACGATTTGAGCAAGATATGTCCTGGTCTTGGTCTTACTTTTCTCATATCTAACACAAATGTCTGGAAAAGCACGGATTTGCTGGTAGAGGAGTATATTGATAGTTTAGTTGTTTCTGATGTTGTCTTCTAGCAAAGGGTATAGCTAGTGCTGATTTGCGGTTACTTAGCTGTTTACCTAGCTAATGATGAATATATACGTTACTCCATGGACATACTGAGCATAGAAAGAAGAGCAAGCACACTTTCCATACTTTCTCCACATTCAAATGAACTAGAGTTAAACTTGGGCGGAACTTAGCATTAACCTCGCCAACCTTCACTCTTAATATGTAGGCTTTGGATAGTAAATCCAAGTTTTGTACATTTTCTGGTGAAAAAATTTCCCATTGATTCCGAAGGGAGAAAGTGGTTACTGTGTGGAACGAATCTGAATCAGATAGTATACTAACCATTAATTAAGAATATATATTATTGTATATGTAGACAATACAAACTGTCTCAACTATTTCTATCAGTTCACACCTAATTAATCATTTTGAGTGAGGAAACGTTTTGGTTTGTTGAGAACCCCTTCATCAAATTAAACAGCAAAACTATCAAAATCACAAAGGTTAGTGACAAAAGCCGCTCTGTATTAACAATGCAACTACATATAAGCCACTAATAGAATCGTAGTGTTGTTTATAATCAACATGTTCAAACTTTGTTTTGGTAAAGGAGAGGCAGAGATTAAAGGCCTAGGAAATTGGGGAATTCAGCGAAGTCTTACGTTTGATATATGTCAAGAAATTAACTGTGTATCACTAGTGCAATTAGTGACACTTGAGGTGAATGTTTATGAGTAATAAGTAAGTATCTTTTGTGGTATACGAAATAATTTAATTTGTTGGGAAGCTCTTAGAAAAGCTGATTAAATCGTTTATGGAATTCATCTCAAGTTTCAAATAGATGCTAATGGATTTTACATAAATATTAATTTAGGATTACCTTTGATGAGATCGTCTACTAGCTTTATCCGTTAATTGCATAAAACTCATGATTAATATGAGTTTATATTCACACCTTAAAACGTTCACAACAATTATTTATCTTTTTATTTATTTATTTTTGGTTTTACCATTTTTACAAAATAATGTTCATTCAATATAAAGAGTGCATACATAAGTAATATATAAAAAAAAATTATTAAAAATTAAATAAGTATGCTTCAATATTTAGAAGCCTAACTGATTTCTTGAACGTTGATGTAGATATTCCAAATAAATCCAGACTACCACCATGTTTATTGGCAGATTTTAAAATTCTTCTGATTGGTTCATTTTGACCATAATTGGTGGTATTAAATGGAATATTAAATATCTCGGTATTACGAGTTTTTCTAGTATTAGTATTAAGACATATTAAACGTAATATTTCTGGAATTTGGATACTACCATTTAAAATTCTATGCAGATTTGTGTTTTCTTTTAACCTTCTATGGTGTAGGGTCGAGATATTTAGTATTGTTGCCTATTGAAATATTGGTGTTATATAACTGGTTTTCCAAAACTCGGGAAATACACCAGAACTCAATGATAAATTGAATAAGTAGTGGATAGGTTTTATAAGAGTAAAAATACAATGCTTAAGCACATATGCTGGTAAACAATCCGGACCAATAGACAATTTCCAAGGGATTTTCAAAACATTATCAATTATGTCTGAGAGCTGGATATTATAGCTATTCACATCAACATTCTGTTTATAGTTCAAAATTGGTTGATTAATTTTAGAATTTGAATAAGTAGTTGATAAAAAGGTACCAAACAAATTAACTATATCCTGACTATTTTTACCTGTACTATCACCATAGAACATACTTCTCATAATAAATTATCCAGGAACCTAATTATACAGGCTGTTTCTCCATCTCTATGAGTAATGAGGAGTATTCACACGATTTCTATGAGAGTTGGCAAGATGCAGCCTCTTTAGCAATAGAGTCTTGTTGTTTTCTTTTTGCAGCATCCGCTGCTGGGGACCTGATAGCCGATAGATATTTTTGTACTTACTGATGTCTTTTTCTTGTTCAAATTTTCCTTATCCTGATTTGTATATTATAGGTAGCTTCTCTTTATTTTGCAGTCATTGCATACAATTGGATCATGGAGAAGCAATAAACACGAATTTTAATACGCATTTATTCCATTCATTTATACATTTGGGTTGTGCTCAACAGCCCAGGCACTTGAACTGAATCTTTGTACCATTTCCCATGTTATCTACATACTCTTATTCCCCATTTCAGTTTTTTTTTTTTTTTCGGGCCGAGATGGGAAACTCGTGTTCGACTGGGTCCTCAACCAGTAACCAGACAGTGTTGGACTCATCCCCAACGGAGATGCCTACCAACCAAACCCACCTCAAACTCGCCGTTACTCCCGCCTTGGAATCACTACCCTAGCATACGTCAAGACGGGCGGCGGTCCCTTACACACTCTCCATCATCTTCCCTCTATCACTCCTACCTCTCTTATGCCATAACGAGTCCTTCCCTTTTCCTAATCATGCTCTCTACCACGCCACTTATCTCCATCCATTCCTCCTCGCCCCTCAACATAATCTCCACCATATTTTCCCAATACACCGCCTCTCCCAGTTTATTTTCTTGCTTCTTCAAAACTGCCTCATTCTTCCAACATCTAAACACATGTCCCACATCATCCTCCACTTCACATCTCTCGCACACTCCAGTTTCTCTTTTCCCAATCTTGTGGAGGTAACCCACTCTTGACCCATGCCCTGTGCGCACCTGCGTCAAAAAGTAATCCACCTCTCCAAATTTCCGGTCCACCCAATTTCTCCTGCTCCCAATCGCTCCTTTCAGCGCGCCCTCATACTCATCCCACCTTCTCTCCATTTCCTCATCGATCCATTCCTGTACTTCCTCTCTGCTCGCACCCCTCCAGCGTTTATGTCTGGCTCTAGCCATCAAGTCCAATGGATAGGACCGTGACAGCACTGCTGCTGCCAGTCCACCCACTGTCCTGTACGCCTGCACCACCCTCAAAGCATTCCTCTCTGCACCCGCAGGAGTGGTCTAACCCTCGCATTCACCCCTGCCTTCTCACCCCACACTTCCGCGCCATACAGCATACTCTGCTCTACCGTCCTACCAATTATCCTCCTCTATTCTCCTCCATTCTCCCGGTCCTTTCACAACATATGGGTTTTGGAGGATAATTGGCTATCCAACCACACCCCCAGATACTTCACCGCTTCCTCCATCCGAATTTTCTTTTCCTTCACCATCACCCCCACCTCCCTTGCCTTGCTCCGCCCCTTCACCAGTAGCCCCACCGTCTTATCCTCAGCCACTTCCAGTCCACACCGATCTATCTTCTACACAATCTTCCTACACATCCTCTCCGCCTTCCTTTCTATCTCCACCTCTTCCTTTGCCGTCCATACCAGACATACATCATCCGCATACACCGTAATCTCACATCCCTCTTCACATACTATCCCACAAACTTCATCAAACACACACTTCCAAAGCGTCGGTCCCAGAACCGAGCCCTGGGGCACTCCAATATCCGTCCCATACCTTCTCCCCCTAGTGTCCACTATCACACGCCCCGTCAGGTAGTCCATTTGAGTTGGTTTTCCTTAACTACGCATTTATTATTTCACACTCAACATGCGCATTATCTCAATTAGATCGGCATCGTCCTGTCAATTTAGCCTAACGTTATAATAACGTTAAATAATCATGGTTTTATTTAAGTTGTGAATGCGACGATAAAATATATCTTATCAAATCCTGTTTGTGTAAAGGTAGGTATTCCGGTTTGGTAAACATCTCATCAAAGTTTAGATAGATTTAACCTAGTTGTTTCAGCTGCTGATGTAATGGACGACGGGGTAATAATCACATCTAATCATGGAGTTTTCCAACTGCCAACGGCAGTGCTTTTTGGTAATTGTTAACCAATTATAATTGTTAACTAAAAAGTTTTAGTTTACTATTCACCCATCGTTGAAGGAATTACCGGAACTTTCGATGATAAAATTTATAATACAAAGCCGCCAGGCCTGTGTAAATACGCTTAGCGGAAAAGGCTGTCTACTTAACTTCATTTTAAACTTTTGTTAATCATTATAAAAGGTAATAATTATTAACCTATTGAGGATATACATTGGGTTTGTCAATCGTCGGGGGAAACAGATGCTCGCCAAGTTTTAGGGTGACGTAATCTAGGTGGATTTATTTAAATTGGGAAAATCTGCGCTCCTCCCAAAATGTCATGATTATTATCTTGTATCAGGTATAGAAAACATAGGCTGCGGACTGTATTAGAAAATCCGTTGGATGATTCTTAAAAAGGCTTAAGAGAGGACTATAAATGAACAGAAGATTATATTATATTTCCTAGAAGATATGGAGCACAGTTGTGGATTATGAGAAAAAAGAATATATGGAAGAGAAATACACTCAAAACAACTAAGGTTGCAGTGTATAAGATACTAAGGAGACATAGAGAGACTTAGAAATGGAGCTGGTTGTGAAAGATAGGAAGACAAAAAGAGAAGTGCATAGGAAACGACCTAAAGCTGAAAGGTCAAAAAAGAATGGAAGATAATTGCTATGTATGGTCTGTGAAGCTATGATATGATTTTAAAAAACGATCAAGCTAATAAAATCGATTCAAATATATAATAATAACTCTGTAATTCGAAAAAATCGTGCACTGCCCCATGGTTGAAGCTCACTCTGTATTTTATATAATAGTCAAAACTATTAATTTCTACATTACGTTCACTGTAAGTATAAGGAACTTCACAAACTTTGATTGCTCCACAAACTAACCTTGGAGGTTTCTTAATAATATTAAAATTTCTGGCGCTCAACAAGGAGAGGAAATTAGAAAAGCTAACCGAAACTCTTCAACAAAAAATATTAGATTAATAATAGTTTGATAGAGGTTTCAGCTTAAGCTAACGTGAACTTAAACACACTTTAAATTTTATTAACCCTTTGTTCTTTCCGCATCGTTCATCCAGAAAATAAAAATATAAGCATATAATGCAAAACGGATCGTCTAGTTGGAAGCCAAAAACAAAAAGTATATAGACGAGTCTGCTTCCAATAGGGCCATCTTTCTATCAGATCCATAATTTTTCTTATTTTGTTCTTTGACATTCTAAATTATCATACCTCATTTTCGAGCTAATTTCATTCCTCTCTTTTTGAATTAAACCTTAATTTGTTTCTGAATTTCTCTTCCACATAAAATATACTCTGAATTGAAATAATTATTTAATTTCAAAAGGTAGAAAAATTATGCCAACTTGGAAGCTTCCAAATTTTTTGGAATCTCTTCATGTGCCACATCCTGTATGTACTTAGTGCATATTCATTCATGTATTCCAAGGTCCATATTTTGAAATTATATCGAACTATACAGAGTGCTGCATTACTCCGTTACAAACCAAATATATGATTTTCTAAATGAGAACCCCTGTATATTATACCGAATTTGGATTGCTCTCATTTTTTTTAAGCTTTTGATCTGAGGTTTTGCTACGTTATACCATTGATTGAAAAATTGTTAATATTGATTAATATTTTTTAATCAATGGTTATACAGAGTCCTTCAAAATATATGTACACGTTTACGCGAAAATCGAAGGTAAATCAATGCTCTGTAGTCTACGGTAAAATGGAAAAAATATTTTATTTTGCCTAACAGAGTTTTGTAATATGATGTAACATCTCCATATTCTATTATATTTTGATTATTTTCTTTTTTGTATACAGGGTGGACGGAACCTGTCATTTTCTTTCTTCTTTCAAATGGAACACCCTGTATTTTATAGCGAAAATGGAATTTTCGATTATGTAACTTCAATTTTGGTCGAGCATTCCCTATACCCAAAGTTTTATTTTGTAATATTCATTGTATGTGAACCATAGAGATAGTAATAAGGGAGGAGACGAAGTCACGTGATCTAAAGCGTACTCGGTCAGCCATTTTCGTGCCACGCTAATGTTATTTTTAAGTGACATTGGTGTTGTAAATTAAATTTTTGAAGATACTTTTGTTTTAATTGATTGACTAAAATGGTTTCTTGTGCTGTTAGAAGTTGTACCAGTCGAGACGGCGTGGATACTAAGAAATCTTCGGGAATAACGTACCACAGGTAAGATAAATAATATGCAGTGGTGTATTACAAATATTTCAAACATGAGTCTGTTACACAGTAATAGTTTTAGACTATTGTAGTTTTGGTGCTAATTAAAACGTTGCATTTGGTATATGACAAAATCACGTCGCCAAGAGGCTTGAAAACTTACGTTATAACTGAACCAATCAATATTAGAAAGGAATCACTGCATTACATTGATTATCAATACTAAAAATTCATATATCGAAAAATATCAAATCCGGTTCTGTGCAGAAATACGCTGCGTACCATACTTAGCCACGCCCACTGATTCCACATGTACATATGGAACCTAACACTGGATGTCGTCTCCTTCCTTACTACTATCTCTAAGATGTGAACGCAATAAACGTTGTATGTAACAAAAAATCCTAGTTAATAATAAAGTTTAATAAACAATTCACTCTTAACAAAACAAGCTACTAAAAGTATAATCATAACCCTAATATTAAACTGAAGGTTCAAAGTGTTTACCGTTAACATCGATGCAATGCTATAAGAGATTGGCCAGCTCGGTCTCCCAATTTAACAAAAGTATATTAATTTTTTTGGGGTCTTGTGAAAAATGAGTTTATAAAATGACATGAAAGAGAGGATCAGTGCGGCATTTCGATCTGCTAACGTTGATATACTGAGAAATGTTAGTCAATCATTTGAACTAAGACTGCAACATTGCATATTGATGTTAAGTGAACACTTTGAAATTTTAGTTCAATATTACGGTTAGGATAATACTATTGCTTTCACATAATAGGTTGAGAATTTTAGTTTACAATAAAGATTACAAAATAACTCTGTTTTTATGAACTTTGGGTATAGGGAATGCTTGACAAAAATTAAAGTTACATAATCGAAGATTCTATTTTTGCTATAAAATACAGGATGTCCCTTTGAAAGAAGAAAGAAAATGACAGGTTCGAGTTTCCGTGCACCCTGTATACTAGAAAGAAAATAATTAAAAATTAATAGAATACGGAGTTATTGCATCATATTACGAAACTCTGTTTGGCAAAACACATTCTTCTTCAACGTACAACAAGCTACAGAGCGTTGATTTACCTACGATTTTCACATAAACGTGTCCATATCTTTTGAAGGACTCTGTATAACGTAGCAAAGCCTCACATTAAAAGCTTCAAAAAAATGTAAGCAATCCAAATTCGCTATAATATACAAGGGTTCCCATTTAAAAAATCATATGTTTGGTTTGTAACGCAGTTATGCAGCACTATGTATAGTTTGATATAATTTCAAAATATAACATCTCTTGAAATAACCCATATACCGAAGTTTGTCGTGAGGTTGGTACACCCTGTATAATCCAGGTTTAAACTTATTCCTTTTCATATTTTTATTATATATCAATTTATATTCAACAAAATCATAAGCTATAATTTGAAAGGTGTGCTATTTTTGTTTAAATATAATCAAAAATAATATGGAACAGTTCATAGATTATTATATTGGATTTGGAATATAAAATAGCTATTAATAACTAGCTTAATAATGAGAATGTATAAAGTGGGAAAAAGATAAAAATTCATTGAAGTTATTACAAGTTAAAATTAAAAGTTACTTGGTAATGTAACTTGGTAATGTTACTTTGATATGAACACTTAATATAGGTTTACCAGTTAACAAAGATTGAAAATAGTGAACCCTCTTCCATATTGTAATATGATACTGTACAAGCTCCATCCATTTTTCAGCAATCATCACAGTATCTTCTTCAAATTATTGCATTGTCACCCATATCACAATAATTATATTAAAGCTGCCGAAAAGTTGAAAAAGTAGAGCAGGCCTTTGACCTTCCTAATAATTATGTATGTATGTATGTTTGTTTATGGAGAGACATTCACTGATACCTGAAAGATCTTTTGTGCTTCCTCTCTCCTACTTACTTCATGGGGGAAGTCAGAGACTAGTAGCTCCCATTTTCCGGAGGTATTTAAGGATATCTGCAAATTCAACTAAATGTGTTGTGGTGTTGTGCTGCAGGAATATGAATTCGCGAGTATGTGGTTGGAGGCTTCTTCTCCCATGCCACAGAATCTACGTTCTTCTACGTTCACCATTTAGACGACAATTTTTCCGTTAGGATCCCTTGTAAGGTTATATTTGGCCACTATCATTGGAATATTCAAATATCTACCGGACAGCGAGTAGCCAATCCTTTTTTCTTACCAACATGTGATTCTCGTCGAGAACCTGTAGCACCGATCACCGCTGAAAGGCAAATTTTTACATTTAATGTGCGACGGATAATCTCCGTTGTTGGGGATCAGTATACACTGATATTTGTCAAATATTTCAATTCTTCTCTCCTTTAGAGAAAGAAATTAAGAACACACTACCAATATGTAGGTAAATTCTTTCTCGAAGCGGAGCATGTGAACAGGAAAGGGATACGCAACGTTTGTCGATTGTTCATCGCATGGTTCAATTTAATAGCGAGTAGTAAGAATAAGCTTTCTTTTTCCTGTGAACCATGAAACGATAAGGTCAACACATTTAATTTCTTGTGAGAAGTTTACCTCAAACTTTTCTTTTCTAAAGTGCATTCAATGTGAATGGTAAGTTGCATTTACGTATATGCTTTTCATTTCTGAAATTGCTTTTATATTTTTCTCCTCCTAGTGATAAGCGCCAGATACACACATACAGCGATATTGGTTTATTTTATCTTGTTCTTTGGTATAGTTTTTCTTATACAATTGATAAAAGGTTCACATGTATATAGTTGAAGTCTTTAAAATATGTATATTTGATTAATTAATTAATTCAATCTAATTACCAACCTAGAATATAATATTTCCGGATTACATTTTACATTACATTTTTTTCGCCTTCTGTGATCGAAATAAGTAATAAAATAAAATTGAGTTTTTATGTTATTTAGATATTGTTTCTTTGATTTCTTTGATGAATGGAAATAAATAAGATTTCCTTAATAATATCATATCATATCGTATCATATCACATTTCTTAATTGCTTTTTTTGTTTTTTTAATAGTAAAATACAGGATATTGTTTTATGAACCACGTTCTTAAATGAATTTCTGTAACCAATTGTAAACCGAATTACTGCAGATATCCTGAATTTTACATAAAAAAAATGTAAGCATTGCTGATACACTGTATCTTTCCTAGCACTTTGTACCTGCCACTTTGTACCTGCCACTTTGTACCCGCCCACTTTGTACGTGCCACTTTGTACCTGCCAATTTGTACGTGACATTCCGGATGAAGAGCTTTCGATGAAGTAGTTTCTATGAGGTAGTTTCCATGAACTAAATTCCCATGGATTAACATCAGACACCTAGGACCTGTCCGAGGAAACTAAGGAAAGTAAAACAACAAACAACGTAATCAACATAAAACAACAAACATTCACTGTGATATTAGTTTTAAAATCATTATACAACTTGTAAATTTAACAACGTTGTTCGTATTCCTTCCCTTCCAGCATTTCCAGGTTTGTTGATAGAGAGTTGTGAGGTGAAAAACAAGTCGACTAATATTATTCAGGGTGGCGCCCACTTACCTTTTTTGATTAACCTCAATTACATTCCTTAACTTGATTTATTAACTTATTAAATTCATTTGGTTCCTTAACTTCATCTATTATCTCATTAACTTCAATATAATTTCAATAACTTGAATAAAGTAGAACCGGTAAGACTACTTCCTGAACTGATATTAGTTTGGTCTCCGAATTCACACCTGGGGTGCTCTCCACATTGAGTCGCCGTTGCAATTTATCTTGCCTTATTATTTCAAATAAATAATAGGTAACACCCTGTTAAAACATTTGTTCACTTCTGGAAGTGTTATGTCTATCAAAATATTTATTGTGACCCATATATACCAATTTTTATGGAAATAGGTAGTCTCCAATAAATTGATAGTAAAAGCTCGTTGTGAGACATATTGTATATCAGAAAACTGCCAGTGACTGCCAACTGATGGATTGAAAAGAAATGTCCCAAGCTTAGAGGATAGAGTAACGTGGAACGTGACCTTTCCGGGACCCTTTTTACGAAATGTATCGGAGAAAAATAGGGTAAAGCTTGCTGTCCATTTTGTTTATTTAGTTTGTAAATCAATCAGATTCTTCCGTTAGAGCTTAAGGAAAAAGTAAAAACCTAAAAAGGAAAAAGATATTTGAAAAGTTTATTTATTTAGTAGTTTAGTGCAAGCATGCAACTATTGACATTCGTTGAAAATAAAGCTAAAGCTTGTTTGTCGTTTTTGAAAAGTATGTTAAAAGGGAAAATCTAAATTGGATTTCGTTAGTGAGTAACCCAATCCTGAGCATCCAGCACACGTTTTGTTTCAAGGAAATGTATTGATTTTATTCCTTTTCTTATTTAAATAGAAGAAGTTGTGGCAACTGATGGTGTTAATTCAATTCAAAATTTCTTTCGAAATCATAGACACTCAGTGTACCGGGTGTAGGTACATATAGAAGTTGAGTGGTTCTAAGCAGTTACGTTCTTTTATGATTTTTTTTTTCAATTAGTTCCTATTTTTTCAGAGAATATACTCAAATATTATCTACATTTCTGAAATGCAAATTCAAATCTAATTTTCTCGAAAATTCTAACTGCCTATAGCCACAAACAATGTTGGAAAGAGGAGAATTTGAGAGCTCAAGCACACAAATGAAAACGTGAAGAGAGAAAGTACAACAAGAGCAGAGTTACGAGGGTTTTCTTTTAAGTGCTGCGTATATCAACATTTTTGTGCTTCGTTGAAAGCTGTACCTACACTGAACTTTCAAAGTTGATGAGTCAGTCGAAGGATGGAGTTAAATATTCGTGCAATGAGTTTTTACAATGTTCGAAGACAGTTCTCTCAAATGCCATGCTAAGTTGGTTGGAATAATCTTAGCGACCATCCAAAAACAGGTACACCAGCGACGTCTATTCTGTACGTAAGTTTGTCCAAGAAGGTCGACATGTCACTTATCCTGATATTGAAGCATCATTGGCATTTGAAAGGCATTCGAAAAATGATCAGTAGTAACATCACAAGAGACTGAAAATAATTTGACAGAATCTACAAAACTTGTTGTCTGGCTATTGCCCAATAGCAAGAAGTTTGAGAAAAGTCCCGGAGAATTATTATCTAATTTATCGAGCTCTCGTGTGGTATTCAATAGATTATTTTCTGACGTTACAATAAAAATAACTTTTATGATTTAATATTTTCATTTCAGCATATTTATATCACTCGACTCAATATAAACTGAATAAGTTATTTAAATGAAGCAAGTTTTGAACATAAAAATTAAATAATTATGAATTATGTTGTGCCCTTGGGTGGATGATTTATTAACATTGTCATGGCACTTCTCCATTCTCTCTCAGATTATTAATGAAATTTCGATAATGTTCATTACCCAATTGCAGGCAACGAGTGGGATGAGCTGTGTCCTGTGATTTTCATGATGTCCTGCTTATTGATACCTGCTTCGGCAAGGTGAGACACTGTTGTCGATCTCTGCAGATTGTTTCATCCTCTTAGACAGCAATTTTGTACCTTCTTGAAGAATACGGTTTGTCCCAAGCAATAATAACTGTTAAAAATAATCTGTCAGTTTTAATATTTGCATTTCGAATGCTGAGTAATTTCTTGAGCAATCGAACAGGACAAATATCATTATTATTATTATTGACCATTTACTGCTCCCCGTGCGCCGATTTGGAAAATATAGACTCACAATTTGTTCTTGTGGTGGTCAATCCTGCATTGTTTGTTTCGTCTTTAAAATAAGGAAATGAACCTTAAGACCCCTCTCCGCCACGCCATGAAATAATATTATTGAATTTCTTTCGCGAGCCTGACGATGTGTTTGCGTCGTACAGTTATCATGTACAAGATTTCTTTTTTGCTCAAATCTGCAGCAATCTGTTTCCTTTTTTCGGCCTCTTTTTGTAATAAACGCTTGGTGCTTCAATCATATCTGGCGGATTTGTGAAAGTACTTTGAAAAACAGAAGTCGTTTGAAGTTTCTTCTCAGCTCTTTATGCAAAATATATTAATTTGAACATTGTGGATGAACAAGACACATCTCTCGAAAAGAATTTCAAAAATTGAAATAAAAAGCTTGAAGAGGAATCTTAGAACGAATGAGGTTTTAGAGATTATTTCCAAAGATATTTCATTTGTCCATTCCACCTTATATTATTTGTTTGTAGCCTTTACATAAACAAATACTTATGAATTCATTTTTCCAAAAACCAAACTGTTAACCCTTCTGACTTTTTTTTCACGATCCTTTCAAGGAATGGAAAAACAATTCAAGCTAGTATATATCTCTTTAATTACTTATTCCAAATTTTGTGATAAAATTCAATGTAACAATAATACAAAAAAAGGATTCCATTTAATTGAAAACAACGGCTAACATTTTTTACATTCTCACGTCCTTATCACCGTCAAATTAACCCTCCTAAACCCGTTGGAGGGTTGCTGAACGCTTGTTTGTAATGAAGGTAGCGATAACTTTTTCTAAACTTCTCGCATTTTCGGGCTTAATTCGACTGATGTCCACCCAATTTGTTTGTTCGAACCTTAATTGTTAAATATAATGAACCGTGTGAGTTAATTTATTGCCAAAAAAACTCTAGCCCACGTGCAATTTATTTAATTTAAGGATTCTCTAATAAATTACGAAAATATCTACTCGATATAATGAATAATACCTGGGAGATTGCTTATTAAATTAGGGAAATCATTTTCACTTTGAATGTGATGGATATGGTCCGGATTAAGAAAATTTCTATTCCAATTTTACACACTTTATGACCATAAAAATACTTCCTGCATAGTATGCACACTCTTTTTAATGCAATCAAAATATGAAAAGTTCGAATCAAAATACCAAGAAAACAAAAATTAATAGTACCTACTCTCAAACTTCTACCCAACGAGAAGTCACAGAAAACCCACAGGATGGTATGGCGAAAAAGTATAAAGTATGGATCTTCATCAAGTGAAAGCCTCATTCATCCAATTTTTGGAAAAGTATAACTTTCTAAAGGAACAGATACAGAATATAGAAGGATTATCTTCATAACAGATAGTCAAGCATCTATCAAAGCACTGAGCTCATCTATGATCAGTTACAAAATGACATGGGAATGCCTAGGCAGTCTTAATAAACTAGGCGAGAACATCGTCACCTTATTGTGGATACCAGGATACACTGGAATAGAAGAAAGTTAAATAGCGGATGAACTAGCAAAGAGGGGAACTGGAACATCATTTGAAGGTCAGAAACCTTTTGCGATAGTAACTTCAATTTAATATTGGAAGAAACAAGCAATGCCAAAAAGAGGAGAAGATCTGACCATTGGGAAGATATAGTAGGACTCAGACAATCAAATATACTCCGGGGTAACTACAACCAGCTGGAGTGAAACTAAGGGGTGTACTAAGGGGATATTGTCAATTGAAGGGGAACCTGAAAAATCTGAAAACACTAAAGGAAGAAGTGTGTTGATTCTGTGGTATGGAAAAAGGAACCTCTATTCACATTCTTGCAAATTAAATAGCGATTCAGAATCTTAGTGCAAAAACCCTAAGCTCACCTAAATTATACTAAAGCAGATATCCTAAAATTCTTAATATTAATATTAATAATTATTCTTAATAATAGAAATGGAAAATGCCAATTAAATACCCACAATAATAATAACGAAACACTTTTTTCCAATTTTTGCATGAAAAGTGTATCAATTATTTTAAATGGCGTAGTTGACGTACAATAATAGCAAAAATGAAATTTGGAGTAGGTGTATAACATGACTTCTTGCTAGACTATAATATATATATATCAAATTCCCTGTAATATATGGGTCGTATAATCCCCTTCCCTGAATTACAGAACACAAGTTTTCAGTGGGTGTAACGTTAATTTCCAGATGCTACCCGTTGTGTACCTGTCAATTATTCATGATCAGCCTTACAAAATTATTACTCAAATGTTAGCAAACTGGAATAGATCATAGAATAGATAACCGAGAGACATGTAAATTTTAGTGACAACCACTATAAATTTAGATTGTCACAGATTTGGATTGTTCCTCTCTAGTCTTATGCTTTAGAAAAATAAACATAGCTACAAATTTTGAAGGAAGTAAATAGTGCCACATGTATAAAAACTTTTTGAGAGAAGCTTTGAAGCGTTTTATAATATACGAAAAACCTCTGATTCGATACAGCTCTCCCCTTTTTTTTTTTCGCAGTAAGCATACATTTTTCGTCCCAGAATTCATTTTCAACAGCACAAAGTCATATTTCACATTTTGTTTGTATTTAAAACATTTTCAGTCTTTTATTATTTTGTTTGTTTTATTATTTGGCTTCTGTTGCCAGTAGTTTTCTTTTAACGTTATTTAGGGCCTGTCCTGTGAAACTCGACCTGTTATATATTTTTTCAGCGCTCTCATGTATCTCTATCGCTAGATCATGACATTTAATGAAAACAGCGGCATTGTCATTAACAGTATACCGGAATGACAAAGAAAATGCGAAAACGAGATGGATAACAAAGTTTTTAGGGAGTGTTTGAAATATTTGCATGCTATCTAACATTAGATGATTAATCAGCAGCGAATGGATGTTTATCAACTATACTATCAAAATATGAACAACAACAGCTTAATCTAATTAGAACAATTAATGGAAATTTTGAGGAAATATCCAACGGGAAGAGCGATTGGTTGTCGCATTATTGAGGTTGTGAATGTGGAATGGACCTCTTTGGGAGTGTCCACCTCTTACCCAAGAGAAAATCAGCTCCCGCAATGGTTTCCAAGGTCAAAAGTTAACACTTATTCCAAAAAGTCAAGAATAGGGAGACATTTTAGTGAAGAAACCTTGCCAAGGTCGACTCTCGGTCTAATCCTCAAGTTCTTTGTTACCTATCCGGTAAATTTTTGTTGATAACTTATCAGCAAACGATCGAATCTACGCAAGGTAGTACCTGCCTAGATATATAATAAATAGATAGATAATAAATTTTGTTTTAAGGGTATAATGATATTGGGTTGGGATAAAGAAAAATCAATCGCTTGAATATAAACATCGATCTGTATCTCTGTAACTGTAAGAATTTGAAGCGTGGGTGACCTCCACAGCACTTAGGCCACAATACAGAAAACCTGAATTGAGAGAGTGTCGGACATTCACAAAGAATGTGTTCGACAGTCTAATCTTCCTGTTCACATCCCCTACAGAGTGAAGTGTTAGACAGACCCAGTCTGTAGAGGTGTTTTCGTAGGTGGCAGTGACGGCTCTCCGAAGGTTCTGTCTGTTCATAGTCACGTATTTTTTGGCTACTTTGCTGTCCGGATACTGCAGCAGTTCCTTGGCAAGCCTGCAACCTTCTGCATCGTCCCATCTACCCTTAAACTTATCAAGGGAGTGTTCCTTTATTAGGTCTATCATAGCCGACGCCGACAGACAAATGAAAGTGCCAGGTCAGAAGAGTTTTTGGGAGGCTGCTCTCCTGGCTAATGAGTCGGCAATGTGGTTACCTTTCGATTTACTGTGGCCCTTGATCCAGCCTAGAGTGACTTCGTTGTTGCTACAGGCTTCGATCAGGGACAGGTGACACTCCAGTACTAGGCCTGATGTGATACGTGGTCTGTTCAGGGCTAGTAGTGCTTGTCTACTATCCGTGAGGATGTGAATTTTATTACCTGTGGTGTTTCTTTTGCGGCGATGTAGATGGCAGTGAGCTCTGTTTGAGCAGCGCTGACACTACAGTCCATCGTTCATTTGGTGTTCAGATTCAGAGACCTGGAGTAAATTCCACATCCTGAGCCCATATTGGTTTTAGAGCCATCCGTGAAGATGTGGAGTGCGCCTTCTTCTGATGTGTCTTGTGTGTTATATTTAATGATTACCTTGTAGGGCCTGTGAAACGCATATTGTGGTGAGATTGCGTCTGTAGCAGTGGGATCTCATTGAGTGCCTCACGCCATAGGTTACGTCTCAATCTACAAGATTCTACGTCAGGTTGTATACCGGTAGAGCGTAAGCGTGTCAAGGTCATTAAAATAACCTCCTTGATGTGTATGTCAAGGGGAGTGAGACCAAGGATCACCACCATCGCTCTGGTTGGTGTGGTTCTCATGCCTCCTGTTGTATTGAGGCATGCTGTTCTCTGGATTTGGAACAGTTTACGGACGACTGTCAGCTGGTTTGCTTTAACTCCCCAGGCAATCGCGCCGTACGTTAGCATAGGTCTGATGATGGCAGTGTAGATCCAAGCAGTAACCCTGTGTGACATTTCCCAGGTACGGCCGATCGTTCTGCGACACTGTTCATAAGAAATGTATGCTTTTTTCACTCTGTTTTCTGGATGAGAGTTCCATGTTAACTTACTGTCAAATGTGACACCTAGATATTTCACCTCTGATGAGAACTTAAGTTCGGTATTTAGGAGCTTTGGCACTTGATGTTTTGCAAGCTTCCTTTTTTCGTGGAAAGTACCATTTCTGTATTCTGTGTATTTATTGACAGTGAATGGTCTTTGCACCATTGTTCTATGATATTGAGGGCCTCTTGCATTAGAGCACAGAGTATCTCCTCAAATCTTCCAGTTAGCAGAATGACTGAATCATCTGCATAAGCTATTGTGTAGAAGTTGCCATCATTGAGGTGGCTGACCATGGACCCTTTTACAACCAATCCTTTGATGGTGACATCGTCTACGCTGATTTTTATTACTCTTTTTGAGAGCATGTTATATATCCAGCCATTTATGGTTTGGGGGATATTCTTGTTGGCAAGTGCGTTCGTTATCTTGGGAGAAGTGGTTTTGTCGAACGCACCTTCTATGTATATGAATACACCCAGGGTGGACTCGTTGTTTTCCAGCGATCTTTCGATGCGGCCCGCCACAAGGTGAAGAGCTGAATCGGTTGATCTCCCTGGAGTGTATGCATGTTGGTTTGGGTGCAATGGGTTTTGCGTTATCACTGCATCTCGTATATATGCTTTTGGAGTAGAAAAGTCCATTCTTCCTGGTTTTGGTATAAACACAACTTTGACTTCTCTCCAACCTTTTGAAATATACCTCAGTGCCAATGAGGATCTGAAGATTCCTACTAGGTGCGGCGTTAAAGCATCCAGGCCCCACTAAAGTAGAGCTGGATAAATGCCGTCTGTTCCTGGTGATTTAAAGGAGGAGAATCAAGAGATGTCCTACCTCAATCTGTCCGCGTTGACGATCTGTCGCGCCATCCGCCAGTCATCCTCCGTCGAGTTGTGGTATTCCTCTTCTTTTCATGTTACCGTGTTAGCAGTTTTAGAGTCAGGGAAGTGAGTTGACGTTAATAGTTCAAGGCTTTCCTCGAGCTTGGCAGTTTTTGTGCCATCCTCTTTGGTTAGTGTACCAATATGACGGTAGGGATCTTTGGAGAGGGCTTTTTGGAGTCTAGTTGCTTGGGGGAAATCTTCGATTTCCTCGCAGTAGGTTCTCCATGCCTCTCTTCGTTTTTTTCTGATAACTGTTTTGTACTTCCTGAGGTGAGACTTGTATGCGTTCCAGTCCTCTTGAAGTCTGGAATTTTTGGCCTTGTTGAAAGATGTTCCCGCTGCCTTCCTGAGCAGGTCAATCTCATGGCACCACCATGGGGTGGATGTTCCACTTAGATCGAGCCGCTTAAGGGGGTAGGACTTCTTATAGGCTCCAATTATGGAGTTTCGAATGTTCACAGAGTCATTTTTCAAATCTCCTTTATTGTTTGGCAGCACTTCCTCGACTTCCCGCAGAGCTCCGTTTAAACAGTGGAGATATTCTGTCCAATCCGTTTTCCTGGGGTCTCGGGTTAGTGTGGAGGTAGTGAGAGCAAGTTTTATTTCAAATTTGATCGATAATGAAGATTAGTTTCACTTTCAATGTAGTTCGAGCTTCTCTTCGGGAGTTTTTTCTATATCAATATTTCACTTCTTCATCCTTTTGATATATGGGAATCATACTCGGGCCAGCTGCTATCAGGTATGTTCCATCGAATAACTACATTAGTACTTTGCTCACTGTACACGTACTCTAATGGTGATCTGGTTTGTTTTCCCCATTCCAAAGTTATAAAATTTTGATGGTAGGTGTGACACCTTTGCTCGTTCTCGCGTATTGAATAAATTTAAATAAAAAGCCTCCAGCAAAAGCCAAAAATAATGTAGAGCCGCAGAACCATTCCATGATATATTTCAGTCCGGACCCGGGAATCTTTTAAAGGACACACAATAGACAGTTTTAACCGGAGACATCTTGTGGTTGCGGCGACCGTTGTCCACCGATAGGTTTATATAGGAACTAATTGAAGCTTAATGTAATATTAAAAGTAAACTGTAATTTAGAGCTTGTATAGCTGCACCTGAGTTTGCAGCAACGGTACATTTTTTGTCCTTTTTTAGGAAATCGTCCAGGGGACTAAGACTATTTATTATTACAGTGTAAACTCTTTATAACGAAACTCAAGGGACTGAGCATTTTTTGTCGTTATAGAGAGTTATCGTTATATGGAGTGAACAAAAAAACAACCAAATTAACAAGAATTTTTAATATGTAAACAGTTTCAAAGTAGGTTTACGATTGATATTACGATAGGTACCCAGTATGCTTGGTCGAAGACCATCACTTCCGAGAAAACAATGCGTCATACTGCGCGTGTTCAAGGCAATTAAGGATAACAAAAGCTAGATCTTAAAACTTGAAGCTAGCTTCAAAGTCTTTTGTTACCTGATAACCGATAATAAATATTTACTGTCTAAAAATCTGAACACATTTCTTCGTAATAGAGAATGGCGTATCGCTATAAAGAGTGTTTCAATATGTGGGTTTTACCGCAAACCAACCAAGTTGGGCTCACTTCAACGTTATAGGGAGTCTATCGTTATAAAGGATAACGTTATAAAGAGTTTACACTGTATTTTTGATTCTTGAGAATCTTTTTCCAGTGAACCCGGTCACATTTCCCTTTTTTCCCATGTTTTATCTTCTATATCAGTATAAGTGTTTCGTTTTGTCATATCTTTTTTGTCACAAATTTCCAATTGATTTTTGTGTGATCCTGATCATCAGACACTAACTCAAGTTTGTAATTATTTTCAAAATACAGGATATTGCAGAAAAATTGATGTGTGCAAGGTTAGTGTGCAGCACCTTTTGTATAGTACTTTTTGAAAAATAGAAATCTGGTCCTTAGTATCCTTGAGCTGTTGTAGATTGAAGCAATACAATTTTAACTAATGACTAAAATCGTAGATAACATGATACCTAACCACAAAACTGGTAGATTAACAAAATTACATCACAAGTGTCCTAGTTCTATCAAAAAATTCCTAAAAAAAGAGAAGAAATATACCGTTGTCGTCATCTTAGGCACACCTGTCTAAGTTACAGTTTCCTCTTTAAATTACAGTTAGTTGTTTTTATAAAACCGATAGGTGGACACCGTTCACTGCAACCAAAAAATGTCTTCCGTTAAAACGGTCTATTTCATTGCATACCTAATTTTCGAACAATAGGTAATAATGAGGGGTCGTCGTCAGCTAATATTAATTTACGCCTGTCCTAGATTTCTGGTCGTACTTTACTCATCGATTCCAAAATCCAACAAACGGTATTTAGTTAGCCGATGAAATTAATCTGATAATAGCACAGCGTTCCCTTTAACGTTCCGGTGGAGAGAATAAGTCTCGAAATTCGGATTTCATAGCATCCATATATAAAGTAAGAATTCGGATAGTATCAGCCGTACATTCGTGGAGGCTTTTAAATCGTATTAGGAGAACAAAAGCGCCAACATAGATTGTTTCCATTAGGCGCGGATATCGGATGTTGTCAGTTCTCGAGATTTGAGGGCTTTAACTGGTTATTTCGTCATTTCACAATGTATAACAGTAATTGAGGATAATTTAGTGTGATAGTCGTGTGATATATAGGTACTGGTGAACAAGAATTATTACCCACACTTAGGAGTTTAAAAAAATATATCGTTTAGTCAATTTACAACTATCAAAGCGCACCAAACTGGCTGAATACTTCAAGTCTAATTTTGGCCTTCTCCTTTGGTTGCGAGAAGCTTATGTCGTATTGTTCATGCACGTTCGTGAAATTTGTAATCTGCTGTGTTTTTGTTTTATTGACGTTGAAAACAGAACTGAGGTAACGTGACCTATTATTTTCCAAATTTTTTGTATATTTCATTGTTGAACGCATTTTTTACCACACAACAAAAATTGTTTCACATCACCTACTGTCTTCAGAAGTCCTGTCAAAAGGTATCCGGGGAGCTTAAGAGATGATGTTCATCACTTTGCATATTGTAAAGATTTTGTAAGTTGCAAAAGAACAAGTTAAAAAAAGTCGATTAAGGAGGGAGTGTTTTTAATGAGGTGTCGAAGTTTCGAGTATCCGGGTAACGATTTAAACTCATTTAGAAGTAGGACTATCAACCAGAAACTGAAAGCAAGTTTTTCGTAGATTTGATGAAAAAGATCTCTATGAATTCCTTACAAAAAATAAACTAACTTGATGGAAATATTTGGTAGTGGAATTTCACTCTCTCGAACTCCATGTTAAGCCGAAGTATTAGCTGTTCTCACTGTCTCCCGAAATCTATTATGCATAATTCTTCAGTTTACAGTCTTACGAGTTTAACGACTCGCTATTAGAATAAAATTGAATCATTAGGTTCATACTTTCACAGCTGACTTGCTAGTTTCAGCCTTTGCATGTATTTATTGAAATAAAGTTGTGAAAGGTCTATTGTGCTTACTTTTACTCAGGTCATGAGGAAAGTCTTAGATACTAATAAATCCTTTAGTCCCATTTCCCTGGGGAGTTTCAGGATATCCGCAGGCTTTATCTCAGGTAAATATCCCTGTGTGGATGGAGGTTTCTTCTTCCATGCCACAGAATCGACATTCCTCTTCGTCCACTATTTTGAGCTTTTTTAGGTGCCTATTCAGGCAACAATAGCCCTGTTAGGATCCCTGTTAAAACTCTTCAGTGCAGTTTTACTTTGACTCAGGCATTCATTTGATCTTAACGGACTATAGTGACCCAGCAGTAACTTTGATTGTCTAATCCCTACTATATCTTTCCAATGTGTGTATAGCTATTTTTTGCGTTCTCCTTCATATTTTGAGATCTATAACTCTTCCTTTTGACGTCAAATTCCGCCAGAGTCCGGTTATAATACCATATTTCCCTCTTTTCGCCTCTGTCCAAGCCACTTACAACATATTTGCTAACACATTTATCAGTATTTTGTTCATCATAGGCAATTCTCCTTTTTTGGGTTTTCCAAGTCTTGCTCACAATAT
>CAJUYG010003173.1:0-23456 GCA_910591675.1 Galerucella calmariensis
ACACAAAACTTACCTTCTAGAAAACCACAATACATCTGAAAAAGTTGCAGCGGAATAGTCAGATTAGAGCATTATAGTATCGTGTAACTCATAGATAACATAATACTGAGTGTTAACTAATGTTAATGAGATGACCTTGAATTGTATTACAAATTTTATGCAGGTTAATTTTAATCCAATACATTAATTTGAATTACATTTGAAAAGCATTATTTCACCATTAGGCGGCTTTTTCCTTCAAGGGGATTAAAAATATGGGTCATCACATTAACAATAGTTACACATCATAGTACCTACTTCATAAAGTTTATCAACCTTCTATGGGCGCGTTGTATCAAATACCCAATCTCTGTTCAATGATAACTGATCTTTAGACCATTACAGATTGGTGTATTTATAGTTCAGTAAACGAAGGTGTCAACATGGGTAACTGGTCCAGCAAGAGCAGTTTTTTTTATTTGCAGGTTATGGTAGGCACATTCAATTCCCAAAATGTCAGGTACCTGACCATTGTGGAAGGGTGGGAAAATGGCTCTGAAATTCCAGAAAATCCGTTTTCCCGCAATATCTGCCGAGATTTGAACACTGGAGAATTTTTGTTCAGACGAAAAATAAAGAGCAGTTGTTCCTTGCTCACAAAAATGATCCTTAGCATTTTTTCGAAAAATTAGATAGTTTTCGAGATAAATGGCCCGAACGCCGACCCAAAATTGAGCTCCAGGCCGGCTTATAGAGAGCACGCTCTGAGGGCATGACGTCACCAAGTGAATTACTAATTTTTTAATAACTCGCGTGAAAATCAATATTTTTTAATGAATCAAAGTGCGGGTGAAAGATGGGATCTGTGGCTACTAAGGCGTGTTTTCATCCACTCAATTCGTGCTCCTGGGTCATTGCAAAATCAGGCCAAAATTCGTCTTTGCTAGATTTTTTAATGCTTCCATGGAGTTATTCATATTATCTTTATTAATAGTTATTTCAGCCAATCCTATTGGATAATGGTTCTTTGGGGGGTACTTTATTTATTCCGAAACATTGCTACCAATAATTCGCCCGTATTTTTTTGAATAATGTGTTTTCCAAGATGCGATTTTTGTGGATTTCTGGAGTTTTCCCGAGCGCTCTGGTTTATCGGGAATTTCTCGATGATGAACTGTCAAACCCGCTTATCATTGATATTGGAAGAAAGGTTAGAATGTCATAAAAAGAAATATTTCATTTCACATTTTGCCACAGATATGATCTACTATGAATGGACCTTAATAAAAATTTGATAACAAAATTTTGCAGTCTTAAACTTCAAAATAATTTTTGATTGTCTAGTTGTCAAATTTTTTCTGTTGTGTCAGTTAGGGATAAAAATTAATTCCTACTTATTTTTTCTTGACAACAGTAGCTGGAACGCTACCGAAACGTTGAAATAAAGAATTTAAAAATATTGTGGTTTAATTTCCCAAGAAATTAAAAAAAGAAAGGTTAGAATATCCTCTTGCCGATGGTATATATTTTTTTTGGCCCAGACCCCTGTGTTTTCAGGAAAATCGGTGAAATTTCCAGTTTTCTAAGGGAAGACAGCTATTCTTCTGAGTTTTTTTAGCAGTTTTTTTCTCTTTACAGTAAAATTTTTCCCGGTCAAGCATCATATCCGATGAAAGGTCACATTCTGAACTTTCCTTTGATATGTGTATCAAGTATTTTATTTAATGAATTAAAAAGAAATTTGTCTCTAAATTTGTTGTAATGGATGCCTCATTTTATTCTCGCACGCCGCCACGCTACCCATCTATAGTGTGGTCGACGGCGTTTGCTATAGTGCGTGTGCACGTGGATGCTTTCTGCTGCATTGTTTGTCAACAACTGACAATTTTACATGTAAACACTATTTCTTCCGTGATTTTTCAAGAATAAATTAATAGTATTCCAGTGTAAAAAGTGAAATTCAAGTCATTGTCAATTTTATCGTTATTATTAAATAATAAATTTTGAAATTTTTATTGATAAAAAACACAGGGAAATATTGAAAATTCTTCTTTTTTTTTGGAGCACATGGTGAGGTTTCATTTTTCTAATTAAGATCATTAATATTGATGTGGGTGAAATGACATCTAATGATTTGATAAATATTGTTTATTCCTGTAGAAAAATGGAAGTCGCAGAGGATTCTAGTATGCCCGTGTGTTTTATTTGTGATCAAGCTCTGACTGAAGACGTTACAACGGTTACCCGAGGACTAGAAACCCTACTAAATGTTAGCAAGACCAGGAAAGACAACCACCATTTGTTCCTGGAGAAGGTATCGTCTGTGGAAGTTCATCGCTTGTGCAGGAAGAGGTATTCGGTAATGAGGAATGGGAAAGTTATTTTCGCAATTTTAGCGTCTACTTTCAATCCTTTTCGCACACAATCATTCCTAGGATTGGTCTGTCCAATAAAAGCAGGCCAGGGTCTCAATTTTAAAGAAAGCGATAACTTTTTTGACCCCGAGAGTGGGTAAGAGATCGATCATTTTCATGTTTCTTTCCATGGTCTTAATTATTTCGCGGTTGCGAAAATGCAAGGTGGCGCCATCTACCATAGATGCCTGGAGGCCTAAACATAGATTTTCAGGGTCGCTCATCCCAGATTTTGGGCTAGAAGCGTCAGTTTTTAAGTTTCAGAAAACTGCGAACTTTTCAACCACCATTTTTGCAAAAAATATTGGTGTCAGAAAGAAATTGTAGGGACAACTTTTGTAGGTAATGAACTGCTCTTCATTTTTTGTCTGAACAAAAATTCTCTAGGGATCGTAGTTCGGGAGATATCGGCGGAAAACGGATTTTCGGGATCACTAGAGCCATTTTCCGGCCCTTCCACAAATTTCAGACACCTGACATTTTTGGGGTTCAATGTACCCACTATTACCTGCAAATTAAAAAAAAAATTCCTTGCTGGACCAGATGCCCATGTTGACGGTATTTTTCGCCTTCATTTATTGGACTATTATTATCAATCAATTATATCAGTCTAAAAGTCTACACATCAGTTGTCATTATGTTGTATTTAGGAGTTTGATATAACTCGCCCTTTGAGACAATGACAAAAACTAGCCAAGTGACAAAAAGAACAGTTTGAATAAGTTAAGCATTCAATACTAAACATTCCAGAATGACTGACTGCCTAATATTTTTTATCAAATTCCGCTATCAAATGTGACACTTTAAGTCACTCCTTGACGTTAGGTAACGTTAAATTTTTCATAACCTTCATATATTAGTTATGAAAAGTAGTTATGTAAAAACTTTACGTAACTGTTTATGTTTTAACATAGAGATACCACATGAGTTTCAAAGAATAATTTATTAATTAGGTAGGTACTGTCAAAACTGACAATTATTTCATTATTTAAACTGACAATTACCCCATAATTTCAATTCAATAGTATTTTAATATTTATAAACATTAAAAAAACATTATTGAGGACATAGTTATTTAAAATGAGTCAATTTTCCGGGTGAATCTTTCATAGTAACAATACTTTCAACACCATTTGAATCCACTTTAATATTACCATTGTAATAAGACTTTACGAAATATTATGAAAGCGCGGAATTAGATAAAACGTTGTACGTAAACACGTTATGAAGAGAGCGACAATGTTCAACTCGCGTAATTTGCAGAACTCGCTAGCGCTCGTTTTGGCAAATATTACGCTTGTTGAACAATATCGCTCTTTTCATAACTAGTTACGTAAATAACTATTAACACAAGGCCCATTGCACGACTACCTACCTCAAAAGAATACTTTGTTTTTATTGCGACTAATTTAAATTATTTTGTTTCAGTGTGATAAAAATGGAGACGGATTTGTCAGCATTTGCGAATTGAGAGAATTTTTGGAAGCTGAAGAGCGTTCCAAAATTCCAGATAATATATTAAAATGTGTTGTAAACAAATTTGATAAAAATTCAGATACACAATTAGATTTCGAAGAATTTATAGAAATGGTTAACAATAAGACATTCCTTGAAACGTTCCAAAATGCAGCAAATAGGTAAATCAAAAATCATACAAGGTGTTTCATTGAAAATGGTTCATATAGTATCTGGAAAATCTTAGCACATAATATAAATATTTAATCTAAGACATCTTAATATATTTCTCCTCACCCAGATATGGGGTGTTTTATTTTAAAATATTATACACATAGATTAGGATATTTCAAATAGTGGTATTACCAAGGGGTATAATTAAAGTCATAGTTTCGAATTTCCATTATAATCCAATAAGGGAAGTAAACATTTTCATGATTTCGAAAAATAATTCGAAAATACTAGAATGGACTTAAAACTTTTTGCAAATTATTGTAAGTATATTGGGGTGACATTCACTGAAAGATCTATTGTGCCCCCTTACTTCTACTTAGTTGAGGAGAGTCTCAGAGACTAGTAGCTTCTTTAGTCCTCTTTCCCTGAGAAATTTCAGGACATCTGCAGACTTCAACTTAGGTAAATGTCCCTCTTCTATGTGCTATTCGCAAGTATGTGGATGGAGGTTTCTTCTTCCATGCCACAAAATCTACATTCTTTTCCCTCCACTATTTTGAGCTTTTTCAGGTGCCCGTTCAGGTGACAATGTCCCGTTAGCGTATTTCCATAGCATACTACTATGCAGAGCAGGCCGTTGTCTGTATCGTAGTACACTATTTACCGTCTTTTGAGGCTACGCCGCATTACAATGTGTACTGCGATGCAGAAATCGCTCTGCTCTTAAAGCTAGTATAATATGTAATCCCCATTCCCTATTTGTATACTACAAACGCTACTCAAATACAGATCTCGCCATTACGTATTACCCCCACCAAAATTCGGGGGCTAGATCAATACAAGCTGGAAGACCAGCAAATTCCTCAACTATTAAAAGGATGCCTAAGTGTATAAGATCCCTTTTGAAAAATGTTACAAACGATAGACCCAATGCAAAGTCTCATTGAGTACTTACTCGTGTAGAGCAATAAATATTCCCTTATTCAATTTGATTATAAATATTGTTTCGTAATAGTATTATTTATAATCTTCATTTATGTTTACAGTTATATTTGTACAAATTGTAAAATTTATTACCGGAACTGTAGAGGTATTTATGGTGAAAATTTCATTGTGGTGTTCGATAGTGGCATTCGACGGAATGCCCGGATTCTCTGGTAATATCGCATTCGATATTTTTCGGGCTGCTTCCATTTTATTTTGCAATGAATCCTCAATGTACCCTTCAGCTACTGCTGTCGACTTCCATCCACCGTGACGTCTCAATGCCGTTATATACCCACCAGCATCGACCAGCAAAGTTGCAGACGATCTTCGGAAACTATGACTAGAATAACTTTCGGGATTTGGTATTTTTAGAAAAACGGCAATGTCTCTTCCCATTTTTGAAAATTTATTAATGCCAATTCTTTGATTAGAGCATTTACCGTTTTGGAAATTGAGAAAAAATTCTTCTCTTTTGCAGTTAACTGGCCAAGCGTTTATATATTTCTTGCAAATTTCCAAATTTCGTAGAAATGGTCGCTTACTGTGAATTTTCTGGTAACTTTGGTCTTAGTATTAGGCACATTTACCAAACAAGTTGATCTTAAATCTTCCAGATCCGTAATTTTCATAGAGTACATCTCATTAGCTCGACAGGTAGCCATTACTCCCATTATTAAAGCCACCTTGAAAAAAGAGAAAATTAATATAGATAGGTACTTACATATTGTGCGATTCCATTAAATCATGTTAATAAAACTCACTTTTGTTGCAAGGTATTTCTCGTTCGACGCTTTTGTGAAAAAATTCTCGGATGAAAAAATTTGTGCCTTTTTAGGTCGAAATCCGGTTCTGGTAAACTTCGCGACCCTCGGAATTTTATGTTAATTTTAGATTTGTGTGAAAGCTTACCTTAAATAAAGCAGATTAGAACAAAAAATTCGCTGGATCATCCAGTAATTACTTCAAAAATCACGATTTTAGTTCCAAAAATTGCACTTCACTTTAAACAGTAAAGGTTATTATCTTGAACTAAATGTCAGTCTGCTTCACACAAAAAACCGGAAGAAAATACTTAAATTTTGCCAATTTTTAGAAATATTCGTAAGCATTAATATTTTCGTTTGACACTTCAGCTTATAAAATTACACACTAAAATCTTATGTCTGAGCTTACGTCTAGATATCCTAGGTTCACAAATTAGGATCAGGTGATACTTCCTAACGGCGTTGTCAAATGGTCTTAATTTTCTTTCAGCTGAATACATTGTAATAGATTACATGAATATATCACAATATAAAATTATTTGCATTTATAACCATGAAAATTTATATAATAGTTAGGTTAACAATTTTTTTCTTATTCTCTTGTTCCGTATTTAATGATATTTTAGTTACACTTTGATCTGTGTCAGTTGGTGGGGAAGCGGTATGTGTTGAATTATGATAATTTTTTTTTGCTCTAGTTGAAATCACATGAAGTCAGTCAATTTGAGGTGAAGAGATGTATTCCCTTCCCCTTCTCGAAAAAGTGTCTAATTTGTAATTCACATGGATGCGCGCCGGGTCGACCCGGCGCGCTCGCTTCTCTCGCGATATCGATCAATCAATCCAGATCTTTGAATTATAAAATTCATTGATAAGCATACTAACTTCCCTTCCCCTTTTTGGAAAACATCATAATATGGAATAAAAATCATTTTATATTCATGTCTATCTATATACAAATATGTTTATTCCCTTCCCCTTCTCGAAATATACCTACTTATCGGGACATTTAACGTTAATTTTCAACTAAAAATCACAAAAATATACATAATTCTTTATTTTTACTTTAACGTCATAAAATATACACGTACCAAGTTAGTACATTTTCAATACATACATTTTAGATCATAAAGATAGTAAATATATCGGTGTTATATGTGAAAAGATACATATAAAATCTTGGTGTTATTTCCAAGCCGTAACGAGCTACGGAAATGAAAGCTGGCAACATTGCCCATTCTCCGCTCTTTCTTAAATTTGTGACCATCCGATATCAAGACAGAATTGTCAAATATTTTAAAAAAATGGCGGATTTTTGATACTTTCAATTGCGATTTTCTCTTTCAAAAGTGGATAATCCAAGAATTTTTTTTTATTAAAACGTTCTATAGCAATAGGGCTTTCTATAAAAAAAAAATCGTTGCAAAATTCCGAGGGTCGCGAACCTTACCGGACCCCGAAATCCTTCGCTTTTGCGTTTCAGTAACGCTTGTAGTTTTTTATATTCTTCGATATTTATTCCATGATAAATACTAATAATACTCTTAAGCATCGAGTAATATTTCCAGAGTGTCGATGATTTGTATGTTGTAGAAAGTCTGGTAAAATATACCAGTAGCTCAGATTCAGAAAATGAATTAATTTTTTCCTCTTTTTTCCAATTGAGGAAGGAATCATAGGCTTTCATATATAATTTTCTGGATTTCTCCGGCAATAAATTTAAAGAGACTATTTGAGCAGCTTCTCTTATGTTTGGCGGGGTAACATTCAATTCACTTTCTGAATCACTTTCCATTTTAAATTAAGCACCACTATAGTTGAAGAAATTCTTGAGATTAACAATAAATTATTTAAAACGTCACTTTTACTTTTGACATACATCATACACACTAGATAAAATAATACAATTTACTCCTATATATACTAAACCTTGATAGTATCATATGTGTCTCTATGGCATGATGGTTTAGAGCTCTTACTTGGAAAAGCGAGGTCGCAAGTTTGAATCCGGGTCTTGATAAAAAATTTTAATTAAAATATTTGTTGCTTTCGTTTATTTGGGCTTCAAGCACTTGTGCGTGACGCCTCAGTCGTCACGACTTTTGTGCAAATCGAACACGATTTTTTAGGATGCTCAAAACCACCTGACATGTGTCAATGCCAATGAATTTCCTGTGCTGTTAGAAGAACAGCTTTCAATTATAATGTTTTTGATAAGAAAATTTTGCATATTTAGATATTTTTAGTAAGGTTTAAATCGTATTTAATCGTAATCGGCACAATCTTAACCTTTAAATAAACGTCAAACCAGACAAACGTCAAGTTTAATGTCCGTGGCTTGAAGCTCATACTTTTCGGTATGTGCTTGAGGGGCAAGGGGAAGGTAAGACTAGGCGTCACCGAGGGCGTCACGCCCGGTAATAAACGAGCGGAATTCAGTCACTACGAGCTGCTACTAGCGGACAAAAGTAAATAATCGAAAACGCTTATTGTGTCGTTTGTAGGAATAATCTTCAGTAGTAATAACCCAAGGACATTGATGATTGTTCGGAAAAAAATTATGACAGATTTCGAAAGCTTGTTGCTTGGAAAAAGACCGACGCCGTAGGCGGAGGTCTGTTGCCTACAAGCAACAAGCTTGAGAGAGTTGTCATAAAATTTTTGAGCATTTATCAATGTCCGAGGGTTATTCGCATAGAAATTTTTTTTCTAATTATAGTATTACAACCAAATCGTGACATTTCGAAATATTAAATATTTGAAACTTCAAAATCGAAATAAATCAATATGTGTCCATAGCAACGTGAAAATAGCCCATGGTCTGTTATCAGTGTAATGTTGACATGATTGGGTGGACTTGTTCATGTGATAAAAAATGAGGAAATTTGATTGGTTCTTGGAACTGTCAAAAAGTTTTCAATATAATTATAAATCATGTGACCTTTTCATTATACACACCTATTATCCACGGGTAAATTATGTACGTCATTATACTTGAAGGAGCACACGTAAAATGTTAAAATTATCAAATAGTCGTGGACAAAATAAATTATGCATTCCTAGCATTATGTTTTTCTACTCCTGATATGTGAATTATCAATTACCTAACTCTTTACTTAACCTTTACATAGAGCACCCATCACTCCCATCAGGAAATTTTAATATTATACTTTCATGTTAGTAGTTCTCAGTTGTAGTAAAAACTCCGGTGCCACTGAATAATCGTTTCATAGTTTTGTAATCGAGTAGAGTTTGAAGTATACAGGGTGGGGCAATCTTCTTACATCGGAGGATTACATCGTTGTGGTGATAGATAGAACTTTATAGTTTTGTGTGAGCTAATACAGTTACTGAGGGCACATTTTGAAAATACTTTCGATTCTACAGGGTGTTCCAAAACCACGTAGCAGCACAAACTTACATTTTTTTAAATTGAACGTACTATATTTTGTTCAAGAATCGAAAAGATCTCACCGAGAGCATCACAAAAATCTAGCACTCTAATATATTATAAGGGTGTTTTACAAAGATATGGCCAATTATTAGCAAAAAAGACCTCCTCTTTAACACTCTGCAGAACAGTAAATTAAAATAAATCAACAGGTCTTTGTGTTCAAATGTCAAACACACATCATTGGCTGTGCTCAGTATTAATTACTTTTTTCATCTGTGGCTTCTTTAATACAGGGTGAAACAAAACGCAAATCAAGCAATATCTCAAAATGTTTAAATGAATCACCCTATAAGTCTTCTTACAATTTGTTAGTACAATTAATAAACTTTCAAACGATGTAGTAAACTTAGGGCATTAGTTAATGGAAAATCGTAGATATTTTATGATAATGGTCAAAAACAAGTATTTTACATACACAAATTAAATGGTATTAAATTTTTACATGCAACATCTTGTGAATTTTAACATTTCTAAGGCATATATTTTAATCGTAATTTTGGATGCATCTATAATATCTAATCAATGAAATAAAATGTTTGCTAATACCGTAGGTACCTGGAATTACCAAAAATTCCATATTTATTCATGTTCCACTTTCAAGAATTGTTATTATAGGCTTATTTGAGAATGGGCGAAACATAATCAAGCCATATTTTCGATTATATCAAGTGGGCTACTATCAAAATAGTATCTACTAATAAATGTCAAAGAAATATTGCTGTATTCTTCGTTTGTGTTTAGGAAGTTGATTCAAACACAATAGTTAACTTGTGGTTCCAACAAGATGGAGCATCTGTTTATCAGAAATTTTACCGACAGGTGGATAGGACGTGGTGGACCAATTTTGTGGCCTCCTCGATCTCCAGATCTCACACCGATGGATTTCTTTTTATGGGGATACATCAAGCAACTTGTGTATCAAACGGAACCTACTACCAAAGAAGACGTGAAAGAAAGGATTCGTAACGCATTTTCCACAATTACTCCAGCTATGTTGGAAAGAGTAAGATCCTCGTTTTTGAAAAGAATTGTATGGAAGTAAATGGTCGCCATTTTGAACACATAGCAAACTACTATACTTTTTATAGAATGTCAATGTTCATTTATGTAAATGTTAGTGTTCTTATAATGTTGGTTTTCATAATTGTTAGTTTTTCAAAAATAGAAAAAGTTGGAAGATAAAATACAAGCTTGCATTTTACATAACTAAGATATACTGTTTGTGGCGACTTAAGTAATTATTTCGTAAAGACTACAAACTGCTTTTATATTTATTAGTACTATAATGACATTAGCTTACTTACAGTAAACAAAAATATTTCTTCCAACATAATTCCTTCTTTCCTTCCTCTAATGGTCTGAGTAGAAGTCAAAGATATTTTAGATGCATCCAAAATTACGATTAGAATTTATGTCTTAGAAATGTTAAAATAATAACATTTAATTTGTGTATGTAAAATACTTGTTTTTGACCATTATCATAAAATATCTACGATTTTCCATAAGTGTACTACATCGTTTGAAAGTTATTAATTATACTCACAAATTGTAAAAAGACTTATAGGGTGATTCATTTAAAAATGTTGAGATATTGCTTGATTTGCGTTTTGTTTCACCCTGTATTAAAGAAGCCACAGATAAAAAAGTAATTAATACTGAGTACAGCCAATGATGTGTGTATGACATTTGAATACAAAAAACTGTTGATTTATTTTAATTTACTGTTTTGCAGAGTGTTAAAGAGGAGGTCTTTTTTGCTAATAATTGGCCATATCTTTGTAAAACACCCTTATAATATATTAGAGTGCTATGTATTTGTAACGCTCTCGGTGAAATCTTTTCGATTTTTGAACAAAATATAGTACGTTCCATTTTAAAAAATGTAAGTTTGTGCTGCTACGTGGTTTTGGAACACCCTGTAGAATCGAAAGTATTTTCAAAATGCGCCCTCAGTAACTGTTTTAGCTCACACAAAACTATAAAGTTCTATCTATCACCACAACGATGTAATCCTCCGATGTCAGAAGATTGCCCCACCCTGTATAATCGCGAAATGGGCGACTACATAGTAAACTTCTTTTCAGAACAAAGCGATGTCTGTATCGCAGTACACATTGTAATGCGGTGTAGCCTCAAAAGACGGTACATAGCGTACTAGGGTACAGACAACGGCTTCCTTTGCACAGTAGTATACTATGGAAATACGCGTCCCGTTAGGATTCCTGTTAAAACTCTTAGTGCAGTATTATTTTGACTTATGCATTCATTTGATCTCAACGGGTTGTAGTCACCCATCAGAATCTTGGATAGTCTAAGCCCTACTAGATCTTTCCAATGGTCAGAACTTCCCCTTTTCTTCGGCTTTGGTTATTTCTTACAATATTACATTGAAGCTGATACCGCAAAAGAGTTCCGGCTCCCAATAGGGTTCTTCAGTCCCCGTCTTTGCTAGTTCAACTGCTATTTCCTTTCCCTCTATTGCACTGTACCGTGGAATCCACAGTAAAGTGACTATACATATTGTTCTCGCCTAGCTCATTGAATTTGCCTAGGCATTCCCACTCCATTAAATAACAGCTCAGTGCTTTAATGGATGCTTGACTATCCAACATTATGAAAGTTGTTGATTGCTCGGAAATACAAGTTTGATTGTGTGGTAATTTGCCCGTAATTAGTTATAAACAGCAAATGAACAATTACTAAACATATTGAATAGCTAGAGAAATACTTAAAATTGATAGGTAATGGTTTTTTGGCCGCTGTTACGATTCCAGTCTCGCAGAAATAAAAAACATGCTGTTTATAATTTAAATTTTGACAATACAAGTTTTACAATTCAAAAATTTCACATCACATTTTTTAATTCAGCATCATAAAATACAAAAGAACATTTTAGCATTAGCGTAATGTTGAATTGTATGGTAATTCCATGGTGAATGGAAATCTACCCCTTTTCAAAAATTTCATCATACGTCCATATTATGTGTCGCATTACATCAATATATTTTTTTCATACAAAAAGTGTTCAATACGCTCAAAGAAGTTTTCACTTCATTTTATAAATCAAATGTTTCAATGAAATTTCAAGTCCAACTACAATGTAATTTATTTCTCACAATAGAACCAACCAAAATAGTTGCTGGTTTCGGTAAGATATTACCATCATCAGGTCATTAAAAATGTTGGGGATGATTTTAATTATAGTGATGTTATTGATGAAATTCATATACAAGGAAGTGGCTGAGACTGAGTTGGTAGATATCATGAATGCCATATTTGTGGGTAGCTCTATTTCCCTGGGGATTACTTTTGATGAAAGTTTCTTAACCCGTGAATATCATAAATATTGAAACCTCCTCAAAATGGACATTCTCATGTTTTTCATTTGGTCTTTTCTGATCTTTGAGGATTTATAGGTACTTATAATACATAAGTGTCTAAATTTGTTTAACATTACTTTGCCCCTCCAAACCTATTACAGAAAAGAGAAAAAGGAGCTACCAGTTTCTGAGACTCTCCTCACAAAACTGAGTAGAAGTAAGGAGGCACAATAGATCTTTTAGGTCGCAGTGAATGTCACCCCAAATACATACATAGATGGTAGGTAATATCTTACCGAAACGATTAATAACAATTTTGATTCGTCCTACTGTGGACAATAAGTTACATTGTTGTTTGACTTGGAGTTTTAATGAACCTATTGATTGGATCCTAATCACATTTGAGATTATTCTCAGTGACTGTCATCATGCCTATTTTACTTTTATTTAGAGTTGTACTTCATCTGTGACTTTCAGTTGTGTTTCAGTAAATATATAAAACTTCGAAAAACATAACACAAATTATGAGGTGTACAACATTGCTGAATGCTTCAATCATGAAGATGAAAACAAATCATTCAAGAATAGTGGATAGACTTTTTGCATAGTTCATAAAAATATATATGTAGTTCCAATGCGCACTTGGATAAATTCAAAATAATGCTATAACAACTAGGCTGCAATTTTGATTACATTGTGCTCGCAGAGATATATGATATTGATATTTTCAATCTAGATGGTTATAGTCTAGGAGCCAGTGACAGATTTTCATGACCAAGACCCTCCCAATCGAAACTTCGTTAAATGCATAAGGGACTTATATCATGAACACTCGCGACCGTCAGCTGCGACTCCGTGAGTGGGCGGGCAGTGGCAGCCTCCCACGCAAAGAGAAAAAAAGTTTTTTCAGTCATTTCCTCTCGTTTGAAAATTTGTCATATTATATTTTATCTAGTATTTTGAAAGAAAAACAAAGTCAGCTGACCATAACGCGGTGGATTATACGTCAGCTGGCTGCAAGAACATGAAAAAAAAAATTATATTTTCAATGATTTCCTCTCATCCAAAAATTTACCTGGTGATCGTTTATATGCTACTATAAATTAAAATTAATGTCAGCTTGCTGTATTTGGATTATCCGCTAACACCTGTGCCACTTTCTCTCTGCCATCTTGACGGAATTATCTGCAAAACACCCAAGTCAGCATTGAGGGCTTTATTAGAAAAGCAAGTGAAGGTAAGCGCACATTATGCCGGGGCGCATCGCACTGCAAAAATGCGAAGGGCTCATACTAAAGACGTGCCGGGCCGAAGCGCATCGCAATAAAATGTGGATTTTGTATCAGTTATCTGTTGACATGGTTTGTGTTCGCACTTATTATTAAAATGGATAGTTCTGATGGGGAACTTTATTTATTCAAAACTCTTTTCGATGAAGAAATAAAAGAAGAAACATCTAAAAAAGAAAACGTATGGTGCCACAATATTTGCTTGAAGAGAAAATTACTAGGAGAATTTCACACTCTTTTTCAAGATTAGCTTGAGCATCAGACGGAAAAATCCGCCTAGAAAGCGAAGCGACGATGCGATCCGATGCGGCCCGTTACAATGTGTGATAATGCATTTAATACATGAAAGTGATTGCTGTGGATTTTTGCAGTGAGATGCGCCCCGGCATAATGTGCGCTTACCTTAACAGCGTGTTATTCCGACTGTCACCAGTCAGGTGATATATTCAAAATATGTCAAGTGTTAATAATATAGTCAAATGCAGTCTTATCATGCGGGTCATACGATTCAACAAAGACATACTCACAGTTTTTGTCTTCTTTTATTGCCTTTAATCATAACTTCCACATAAAATCCGTAAAATGAATAAGACAGACTTATGCAATTTTGACGGGAGAAAAAAGGATATGCATTTAGTTTTCAGCGATTCTAAAAAGTCTCTCACCAGCGAAGTTTTTATTTAAATGTCAGTTCTGTGATAATTTTCCGGTTTTTCGCATCCTAAACCAAAAAAATGGTACTTAATCTTCTCTACTAACCAAAAACAACTAGTTAGGATAAATGGAGAGCTCAGTGGGAAAAAAGTTATATAGGGTGGAGCTCCTTAAGGTACCGTGTGGGAACCAATTTTGTTTATTCCATAATAATATTAATCATATACTCTCTCTTAAATCTTCGGGTGAGGTAATCGGTTTTGCAGACGACACTGCTGTGATTTATAAAGATAATACGTGGGAAAACCTGAAAAATGAAATGAAAACTTACATTAAAAAACGATTTCATGTATTTAAACATAAAATCCTTACGGTTAACTACAAAAAACGTAGATTGTTCCGCTTGCCATATATGAACATAGATTACCACTTTATGATAAAATCACTATTGAGAGACAATAATACCTATATCGATATTTCCTTAAGATCCTAAATAAATTACCTTGGAGAAAAAATGGACTCACATTTAGAATGGACCTCACATCTAACTGGTATGCTAAGACGTTTAGGTAATTATATAAATTTAAATGTATTAGAACAATACTAGACTTACAACATCTAAAAATTACCATGCACTTGTGGAATCGCGTCTATGCCATCATAGGTAGGGGAGGAACAATGCAAGTGATATAGAACAGAGAAAAATTTTTAAAACTATTTATTATAGAAATTTAAGATTTAACACCAATCATCTTAGAAATGTGATGTTTATGAGACATTTATTCATTTATTTCAAAATCGCAATTACTGCGAACATCTGATCATCATTATCATACTAGAACTAAAACAAACAAATACTGCTAAAAAAACCCTCTTATGTTTTGAGCGGCTACACGTACACCTACATTAATAAAATTTGTAGGGTGAAAATAAAGTGTTGTAAACTTCTCTACGAATGGTAACAGGTGACGTAATAGTAATAGATGACGTCACAGTGTCACTCTGGCCAATAATTTTAAATAGGACCTTATGGCAAGTGATATCTCGTTTGAAAGGTATTGACATTGGCTACATAGCCATATTTGTTTGGGTGCAAACTAATTTTGACGGATAAATTAAATAAATACCAAAAGTATTATTTCACATTTAAATATTGAAGATTTTTCAGTCCGCTTCTGGTTAGTTGTCAAAAAAATTGACGTTTTTAATTTAATAGTATTATTTGTTGCTTTGCAAAGTTTTTCTGAATAGCTTAACTATTTAATTTTATTATTGTTTAACGAGACGTTTAAGAGTTTACATAATGGTACGTACTCAAGCCGACAAAGTAGCAGCTATCTTAATAATTGGTGAATCTAGAAAGAATCTCCATGAAGCGGAACGTTTATTTAATGAGAGATACTCAGATCGCCCTATCTCGAGAACTTATTTGAGGGAGCTTATTCACAAGTGTGAAGCCACAGGTAGTGCTCAGATGCCAAACGATCTGGTCGATCAACATTTAGTGATGATAAAAAAATTGATATAGTTGCTGAAATGGCAGTAAACCCTACTTCCTTTTCATCTAAAGCTGCGTCTTTCTGTGAAGTAAGTAAAAGTACTGTACAAAGAGTGTTGGCTAAAAATAAATTTCATCCATACAAGTTAAAAATGGTGCACCACCTTTTGGATGACGACCCCGACAGAAGACTCGAATTCTGTGAATGTATGACAAATAAAATTAGTCAAAACCCACATTACACAAAAACAATTTGTTTTAGTGAAGAAAGTACTTTTTGCCTCAATGGAAATGTGAATACACAAAATGTAAGGTATTGGAGTGACACAAATCCTCACTCCTTTCGTGAACAACATACCCAATTTCAGAAAAAGTCAATGTTTGGGTAGGTATTTTGGGAGACCACATAGTTGGTCCTGTTTTCCTAAATTCAAATTTAAGCGGTGAAGTGTATCTGGAAATGTTACAAAATGCAATTGAGCCGTTAATTCTTGAAATTATGGAAGATAATCCAGATGAATTCGGCCATCTGGAAATAACATTTCAACAAGATGGTGCTCCTGCACATTATTATGGTGCAGTAAGACGTTACCTGGATGAAAAATATCGAGGTAGATGGATCGGCCGGCGAGGTCCTATTATTTTGACCCACCAAATTTCATTAATGTAAGTGTAGCGGTCCAAAGGATTCGAGGGGGGGAGGGGACTTTTGAATAGCACTGCATAAAATAATTCAACCAATCTTTTGAAAGGAATCTGGAGAATATAATATACATTAAATACTTGGGATCTGAAGATACTCACGTTTACGATTAGGGATGTCACATGGTTGTTATTTTAATTACGAATTACATGTGGCTTGGAGGTATTTCATTGATAAAAGGTACAAAAATTTAAATAACTACAATCAACAAAACTGATCTTCTATGAGGACCAAAATATATCTAAAAAAGTTGCAGTGAACATAAAATTTATAGCGTATTCTACTATGTACACTGGTGCGCACCCATCTTGACTTTTTAGAGTGTAGTGCAGCTTCCCATGTTCCATGTTCCTAAATAAAATTTATTTTTCCACCACGCACCAAGTAATATCTGAAAGTGACTGTATTAGATATTTCCCATCACTTTTAGATATTTCTTAGCGCTATGGTTTATCTTTCTGCTGAAGTTTTTCCACTCTCTTGTTATTCAATGTATAACACTCATAGTTCTTAATTAAAACACATGATGAAGAATTTATATTCCAAATGTTTTTCTTCTTTTTGGTCCAACTGCGTAAGTTGCCAGGCCCATTTCGACAACTCAATTGCAACTAGCGCTTCAGATGTATGGGTTTGAAACCTAATTTTTCCATTCAAGGTCATTCAAAAAATTAGACTCCTATAGGTTTGTCTGTTTCGTGTACCCAAGTGACAAAAAGAACAGTTTTACTACGTTAAGCCTTCAATATTGGGCGTTTAAGTTTAAATTGGTTCAACCTCCATAATATAATCGACGGTGCATACCAGCTCAAACTTATGAATAAGTTAAGCACCTCAACGAACTTAAGTGTAAACGGTGCATATGGCTATTAGACAACTTTAAAAACATAAATTTCTTCTAATTTTGCTTAAATTATTTCAGAATTCTAAGGTTTATAGTATATCCACACCAAGAAAAAGCACACCCTTGTTTGGTAAAATGCATTACAGCAACCGGAGAGTATGACAGACAGTTGAAATTTGGATGGAATACCATTGCAATGCTAATATTATCGTTACTACAGATTATTTTATTCTACTCCGATTGGATTTACGAGTACCCAGGACCGGTGGTGCATGCTTTACTTTATAGCCATTGTTATGGATCTCAATTGCATCGTTATGTTTCTTATTCGTTGGTACATGAAACGTAAGTATTCAGTCATACATTTTTTGGGTCCAGTGAACTATGAGGAGACACGAGCTTTTGACTGATGTTGTAAATAATGGAGACTGTTCACTTATTTTGAAGATTATTTTTTTCGGATCATTTTTAACCAATTAGAACGATCAATTTAATTAAGTTACCTCGTATAATTTCGATAATACCTGATTATACATAGAGTAGCTCTATCAATCAAAAATTATATAATATATATTATATATATATACAGTGATGGGCAAATGTGTGGAACCAAGTAAATATCTCTGGAATTATTAGAAATATCAAAATAATATTTGGAAGGTGGATACTACAGTAGATTGCCTATTTGTTTTCATATTTTTCAACAATTTTAAACTTCCGGTTTTACCGGAAGTAATGTCGATTTTAAAATTTGATGGTAGCTAGTAGTCCATGAAATTCATTGCAGATGTGACAGTAGTTGTCAAAATAAGTGTTTGTATTTGAACGTAAAAAGATTGTATTGTTTTAATTTGATCGTAAAATAGCCGAATTAAGTGAAAGAGGAAGAATAGAAATATTAATGATGATTGGGTATGGGGAGAGGAAAATGACGCATCAAGAAGTTTGTGACCTTTTTAACATTGTTCATCCGAATGCACAAATATCCCGTTCAGTAGTGACGAAAACTTTGCGAAGGTACGACACAAGTGGAAAAGTTAACAATTTACCAAAAAGTGGACGGTTGAAAAGTGCAAGTAAGATGTAGCTCAAAATGTTGCTATATCTTTGGAAGAAAATCCTCACTTATCCACTACCGACCTCGCCAATGTGCATGGAATTAGCCGTCGTTCAGTGGGAAGGATCTTAAGGCGGGAAAAATATCATCCATACAAAATTCGCCTCGTTCAAGAACTATCCGAAGACGATTTCGACAGAAGTTTACAATTTTGTGAAACGATGATGGATATTTGCAACCGTGATAATAATTTATAAGAAATTTGGTGTTTTCAGACGAGGCTACATTTTCTTTAAACGGTACGGCTAATCGACATAGCTGCCGCTACTGGGCGCAAAGTAATCCTCATTGGGTACAAGAGGCTCATACACAACATCCCCAAAAATGGAATGTTTGGGCCGGCATTTATAACAGAATCGTGGGACCCTTCTCCTTACAAGTAATTTTAAACAGAGATAGGTATTTACAGCTCTTAGAAACACAAGTGATTCCGGCATTGGTGGTAAATGGACAATTACCAAATAATATCTGGTTTCAGCAGGATGGAGCACCACCCCATTACGCTCGCATTGTTCGAGATCATTTAGATAGGACATTTCATCACAGATGGATTGGAAGAAGGGGTACTTATGAATGGCCTGCACAAAGTCCCGACCTTAATCCACTAGACTATTTTTCTGTGGGGTTATTTAAAGTCTAAGTTTTATGTTGATACACAAAATAATTTGCAAGAATTAGCTGCAACAATAACTCAAGAGATCCAGAGAATTCCATCAGAAGTAATAGCTAATGTTACTAGAGAATTTACAAACCGACTTGCCTATTGTCAAGAAGTAAACGGTGCTCAGTTTGAACATCTAATACATTAATTTTAGTTTAGTTAAGTTTCAATGTTTTGAAAATCACAGTTTCAGTAATTATGATTATTTCTTTAATGAATATTAGATTTTTCCTTTCCTTAGTTACTTTTCTGTTAATATCTCGGTAGGTAGATATTTTTGTATTCGTAATAAAATGTTTCATCAGAAACTAAAATAATATACAGGGTGTTCCATTGCAATTTTAAAATCGACATTACTTCCGGTAAAACCAGAAGTTCAAAATGATTAAAAAATATGAAAACAAATAGGCAATCCACTGTAGTATCCACCTTCCAAATTTCATTTTGATATCTCCAATAATTCCAGAGATATTTACTTGGTTCCACACATTTGCTCATCACTGTATATATATATATATATATATATATTATATATATATACTTTAATTTCCATAATAGGGACTTTTAGCTTTTCTTAAATTTCTCACGTATTCGTATACGTAACGAACTGCGCATGTGTAGACCCGTTACGTCTCAGCCGATACGATGCGTTGAACGTATTGTTACGTACCCTACTCCGTATACTCAAACGTATACGCATTCCGATCAAAGTCAGTATTCCGTGCTATGTGCTATATTACATCATCTTCCTGGTTTAGCAGTAATGAATTATTAAATACCCTAAAAATGTAAAATAAAATATTCTCTTTTAAGTTAGAGTTTTGAAGGTGTTCCCATATGGGACCGCTAGGCGGTTTACAGGTGAAGTAAGATTTTTTGTTATTACATTTATAAGTGAAAAATAAGATAGTTCATATACAACCAATCAAAAATTATCATTATTTTATTGTGTGGAAATCTTTATGACACCCAATACAAATTAGCTGCGGATCAGGACAATCACGAAAAAGTGCAATAAGTCAGCAGTAAAAAAAAGTTCAAATGGTTTGCAATATGTTATATTGTTGTACACGTCGTACCACTCTTCTGGAAAGTAATGCTTGGTGAATAATAAGTCCACGTCACAAAATTTGGGATTGGTTGGTACCTTGCCAAGTTTCAATGTACTCTTGTTGGTTTTTTCGGGATTATTTCCCTGAGTCAAGTCATCGCTGCTACTTGGACCCACCATATTCTGGAGGTGTAAGTCACTGACTATGTCATTCGCGATTCCACCATATCTCCTAGAGTCCGTAAATCTAATTTCAGCTCCAGCAGTAAGCTGACGGGAACTCAAATTGTCAGCGAACCCTTCCTCGTCATCATCAGCCAAGTCCTCATCTGTGAGAACGTGGCTCTCTGGAGGCTCCATAAATTCTTCTGCAACTTCCGTATCCGAATCTGATTCGTACGCAATGTCTAAAGCTCCTTGTAACGTTATTCCTCTGTAGACAATAATTTTTATAAACAAATTTGATTTTGGTCGCAAAGTGCCTAGCGGTTTCATATGGGAACACCACATTTTCAATCCATCTAAAACAAAAACCAATAATGTTTCCTTAAAAACCATATTGTCCCTACTTAAAACTATATTTTAGTTTCACTGAGAACTGACTGTAATGATATAATTCTGGAAACAAAAAAAATTGTTATACTTCGGGTTCGACATTTTTCAACTACACATAGATTCAAAAGTTTTGCATCACCTTCTTCTGATGCGAAGGAATTTTTTTGCGCTAACAATTTTTTGTTGGCTTGTTTATCAATGTTCACCATTTCAATATGTTCCAAATTTTTTGCAATATACAGATGTTTACAGTTTTTTTTGTAAGATAACATTTTTACTGCGATCATTTTAACATTCAAGGCATTTGATTTTTACGATTATAAGTGCAAACATGAATCGTCAAGTCATAAGTGAGATTGACCGTGCAAGAATAGTGGCTTTAGTTGAAGAAGGTCATTATCAAAGGTTCGTGGCAAACAGAGTTGGCGTTTGGCAAAGTGATGTGTCTCGTGTATGGAACCGGTATCTCCAGACCAATTCTCTTCGTGATGGACCTAGAAGCGGTAGAAGGCGTGTTACTAATCAGAGGCAGAACCGCTATATCCACTTAACTATCCGAAGAAACCAGACCATGGCAATACCAGCACTCCAAAGAGATATGAGACATGCGTTGGGAGTTCAAGTATCGATCTCGACATTACGAAGACGAATACTTGCGACAGGTTTGAGGAGTCGCCGACCAATAAGAGTGCCCAGACTACAACCTGAGCACAGAGTTCGCCGACTACAGTGGGCTCAAGAACACGCGGCCTTGCCTAAAGAATTTTGGAATTCGGTGTTTTTTTCCGACGAGACAAGGATTTGTTTGGTACAAGATAGCCATTGAATACGTGTGTGGCGGAATCCAACGAGAGCTGCTCAGCTTGCCCATGCTCGCCCCGTGCCGCCCTTCAGAGGAGGAAGTGCTATGTTTTGGGCTGGTATAATGTTAAATGATCGCACAGAATTAATTCATGTGGAGGGAACGATGACTGGTGATAAGTATCTCAGAGAGATTCTACATTCTCACGTGAGACTATGGCGCGCAGCTGTTGGCAATTCCTTCTTTTTTATGGACGATAACGCCCAACCTCATCGGACCAGAGCTGTAAATGAGTATCTTGAAACTGAAGGGATCAATCGTTTGAACTGGCCTGCCCTATCTCCTGACATGAATCCCATAGAACATGCTTGGGACATGCTTGCCAGGGCAGTGGCAGCACGCATAAATCCACCCAGGAGTGTACAAGAGCTTGTTCATGCGGCCCAAGAAGAATGTTGAAATATTCCTCAACAGAATATCAATAATTTGGTAAACAGCATGGGCAGGCGACTTCAAGCTTGCATAAATTCTAAAGGTGGAAATACTCTTTATTAAAAGTTCTCATGCAGGTTCTCACTTAACCTTTTCTTTGAAAAGAATCAATTTGTATTTAATTTATTTAATTTCTAAGAATACTTTTTATGTTTAAAGCAAGTTTATTATTGGATAATAAAAATTTTTGACAAATATACACGTTTTTTTTATTGAAACTAATTATTTGATTAATCTCTGATCCATTTATAATGAACACATTTTTTTTTTCGGTGATTTAGGGTGATGCAAAACTTTTGAATCTATGTGTACTATATTACACTGCTAAATCGATAAGGTTCAAGACCGCAGAAAATTAACAAACACAAATGTCCGGGTAATCAACTAACTTATAGGAGTATCGAAGGCAAACTAGCGAAAAGAGACGACCAAAAAACGCCTTCAAATACCCTCAATATCCGGATCTGTCAAATACAATACGTACTTCAAAATAAATACGGTTATACATCTCAAAATTCCTACTTTCATTGCTTTCGTTTATTTGGGCTTCAGGCACTTGTGCGTGACGCCTCAGTCGTCACGACTTTTGATCAAAACGAACACGATTTTTTAGGATCCTCAAAACCACTTGTCATGTGCCAATGCCAATAAATTTCCTGTGCTGTTAGAAAAACAGTTTTCAATTCTAATGTTTTTGATGATATAATTTTGCATATATTTAGATATTTTTAGTAAGGTTTAAATCGTAATCGGCACAATCTTAACCTTTAAATAAACGTCAAACCGCTCAAACGTCAAATATTTAATGTCCTCATACTTTTCGGTATGTGCTCAAGGGGCAAGGGGAAGGTAAAACTACGCGTCACGCACGGTAACAAACGAACGAAATTCAGTCAATACGAGCTGCTTTTAGCACGGAGTTGGTAAATTGGTCCCCAAAGATGACGTCACGAAATTTCAAAAGGTAATTTGGTCCCCATGGCTGACAGGTATAAATTCCCTACAAGTAATTTCGTCCCCGCAATCAGGTATATACTTTCGGTTCAAAGAAGAAATAAAATCAAAACATGAAAATAGTTTAAACATATAAATAATTTTTACGCAAATGAGAATTACAAAATTTTACACATTTAAATGAAATACATGTTAAAAAATGAGTTCTATCTACTTCAGAGTTTTTGTATTTTTCTATAAGGTTTTTCAATAAATTTTTGACGATTTCTAATTTTAGGGTCTCTTACAT
>CAJUYG010003174.1:0-23454 GCA_910591675.1 Galerucella calmariensis
AATATAATTTGTTTCACTTTTAAGGGTGTGTGCCAACCCTTAAGTCGCACGCTGCATGTATGCCGATCATTTTGCGATGGATTTTTTTTCATAAACTATCTGTCGTTTCTCCCACGGGCAAATATTTATTTCGCTTGATTGTTAATGAAATAGAACAAAATTACCGAATTTCAAGGAGGCATACGTTTAACTATCATCACGCTTTTTTGCAGCGGGCTGGCGGTCTATGACTGTGGAAATATTTCTTACTTTATCCTTCTTTATTTTTTGAACTAATTTCATAACAGAGAATCTTTTTTATTTATTTACTTAGACAGTATAACACCGGAGAACATATTCAGTGCGAGTGAATTAGTGGTCTTGGTCTCGCAAAAAGGCAAATGAACAAGACCAATACCAAGACCCAAGACTGGACGATTCGAGCAAGACCAAAATCAAGACTCGGCTTGTCTTTGCTTTGCTCATCACCAAAGTGAGTCCCATCAAAGGAGTAGGTAATTCTAGAGACACCATCTGGTTCAACTATGGTTCTAACCACACACCACAATTTTAGACCGATAAAAAACTGTAAAAATCATTTAAAAGGCAGACAAGACTTTTTTCAATGAAGGATTGCAGGTGATGAATTGACTCACCAGTTTACTGAATAAGGTAGACAAGGAACTTTCGTCCAGGCTGTTGAAAATGGGTAAGAGAGATTTGAAGACAGTTACCGACCTGATGACCTGGACACTGTACCCTGAGGAAGCATCTGCACAGGATGGGCAAAGTTAGTGAGCATATGTGCAGAAAATGTGAACTTTACGATGAAACACCTACTCACATACTCTGCCTCTGTGAGAACTTACAAGGACTCAGTCGGCACTTTGGAGTGGAAAAAACACAACCATCACAACTAATGAAGATCCCTCCAGATAAAGTGGTGGCCTATATAGAAGACATGAAGCTTCTGGAATGGAAGTAGGTAGATAACATGGGTAATGGTACAAAGATTCAGTTCAAGTTTTTGAGCTCAACCCAAACGTATGAATGAATGAATAAATGACTGACCAGTTAGCTAAAAAGGAAACATCATTTACTAACCTGACAACTGGATAGTGTACCCTAAGGAAACCTCTACACAAAATGGAAAATGCTTCTGTGATAACTTACAAGGACTCAGACGGAAGCACTTTGGAGAGGTGATCATAGCCATTAGAGATACTAAAAATCCACCCGGTCAAACTAGTGGGTTATACGAAGCTTCTGGAATTGAAGTAGGAGATATGGGAAATTTTACAAAAATTTAGTTCGAGTGCCTGGTCCGTTGAGCACAACCCGAATGAATGATAATGGATGAAAAACTTCACTAGTTCCAAGACTTGAGACCTCAATCAAAGTTTTTTTTATTGAATCCTTAATAAATAAAGATGAAACAGGGATTGAGTAAAAAAAAAAGTTAAAAAGGAGATGAATATTTTTGGGATGGAGGAAGGAAAAAATCTCACAAAAACATGAAATTTACAATTTTGAGTATATATTGAACTGAATTTCATGTATTGAGCTAAATTTCAACCAGTTCCAAACGTGTCAAAATTAGAAATCATTTAAGTTCAGCGACAAAAAATTGAGTTAAAATAAATTGAATTATCTAGGGAGAAATTTGGTAGCTTTGTTATAAAAATTAATTCAAAAAAACATTATTCTACTAAAATTCCTTGCCTAAAAATAGGTTTAAAGACCTATTTGATGTATCCTACGTCTTTTTTTACTATAAATTGAGTATTTTATCCAAACTATTTTTTTTTAAATTTTTTTTCAACCCTGTCTTCACTCTGGGGTAAATTGTATTACTCACCACACAAAAAAATATTTACACTCAATCTGTACCAAACACCATTCAAATTATATTTCATCGTTATTTCTAATAGTTACCTTTGCGTACAACATCTTCATTCAATAAACAAAAAAACTAAAAAAATTACGCACTAACACTTGACTATACTAATTTTCCCCACACTATTTTCTTATATACTCCTCCTAGTTCCGAATAATCTGTCGCCCCTTCCACAAAAACAACGGAAACCTTAGTAGCCTCTCTTCAAAACCAGCCGAAAATTTCCCTATAACACTACCTAGGTTAAAAATGATTTTTTCGGATAACAAAAGGAAGCCGGGCCACTAAAATAGAAATAATTGTCAGTATTGCCTAATTAGCATGAAGCAATTAGTACTTAACGTTGTTCTTTGTATTTATCTAATGATCTTTTGTTTGGCAATAATTTTTATGCAAAATAGTATCTGATAAATCTTTGCTTGGTTAAAACTATTTTTTTTTCAAGTTTGAAGTATCTCACAGGATTTAAGATGTCCTTTAAGTAAACAGTGGATAATTAGATCTGGCAGTGTTCATTTCTAAGGTACCACTTGCAACAAAATTACTTTTATGTCAATTAATACATTTCTTCGGTGATAGTATTAACTTGAAGATGGAAATTTTATCCAACAGTGTCTAAAAGGTACAGACAAAGCTCATTTACACTTGATTTGATCTAAATTTGAACAAGAGATGACAGAGGGAGACTATAAATGTAACTATAGGCTATAAATGTAACTAATGAAACATAAGAAAATGCGAAATGAACGTCACAGAGCAAAAACAGGGCGGGGTGGGCCGCTAGTACACAATTAAGCCGTGAAACCCTGAGGGATAATATAAATATTTGTTGCGCGGAGAATTCTTTATGTTTCTCAACATTTTTCACGTTGATGAAGTTTCAATTAAGACTTATTATATTATTTAGATAATAAAAATGCATCTATAATAATGTATGAAATAACGTGGATGTTAATTAAGTATTATATAAGATTCTATGTATAAACAATGCAGTTCAGTATATTTGAGTTCTCATGAAAAAGTAAGATTATAATTAAAGTAATTGGACAATTATTTATATGATCGCCATTTTGAAATTTATTGTTCTACGAATATAGTCTTGAAGTTTTGATTGAATTCATTTTTGAATAATGAAAATTTGATTGAAAAAATGACCCAAATATACAATGTCCGCCATAAAGTTAGAACCATATGGGAATTTTTTTTATTATTGTAGTTAAATAACAACTTTGGATAGCAATCACTTCTGCTTCTGGAATAACTTAAAATGCGCCAAGTCAAAGTTGACAGGTAACATCTGTCAATTGTCAAGTTCGTAATTTTGGAAAAAATGTCCTAAAAACGGGTCAATTTGTTGAAATGTTAAAATTTCGAAAAATGTTACTTGGAAATTATGATTCTAATCACATTTTATGCTTATGTGCCGATTTTGAGAGAGAAATTTTGATGTTCAATAAATTTCATATTTTCGTATTTTTTATTCACCCCCGTATCTGGCTACTTTGAAATCATTTGAAACTTTTTAAAATAGTATAAAGGCTACCATTCCATTTCATATTGTGATCATAATATTCGTACGTAAGCTGGTTTTTAAGATTATTGATATTTTCAACTAAAAAAGAGGTAGTCTCTGGATTATTTTCCAAATTTCAAAAAAATCAGAAATTGTTTTCAACTTTTTCTTTATTAAACTTTAGTTGGATAGTACAAAAATGGTTTTAATTATAATCTGAATATCTTAACGCATAACGACTACTTCAAAATTACAAACAATAAATAGATCACTTTAAAGGAACTTATGCACAAAAAATCAGTACATCCATGGAATGTCGTTGCTATAAGTAACCGAATGAAAGTTTTAAAAACAAAATACGAAATTGACAGTTTATTAGAAAATATTAGTTGTTATTGTCGGCAATTTTGTAAACATGCTTACAAAAGATGAAAAGGTTGAAATAATTTTAATTCATGGCGAAGACCGTACAAATAGAACTACTGCCGAAATTTTTAATACCAGACATCCTGAAAGACATATTTCCCAAGCGACGGTCGGCAAAATTATGTCAAAATTCAAGGACAGCGGTTCAGTGAATAATATTTTTTAAAAACAGCATGTTGCATGGAAAATTGCTGACAAAGAAGAAGAAATATTGCTAGATGTTGTAGAGTGGTTTTTCAACAAGATGGAGCATCAATTCACAGTACTGTTGCAGTCAGGGAATTTTTAAACATTTTGTCCAGAGGAAAATGGATCGGGAGGTTTTCTGAATTTCTTTGGCCGGCGCGATCCCCCGATTTGACCATAATGGACTTTTTCCTTTGGGGATATTTACAAGAAAAGTATACAAAAGAAGGCCTTTTCAAAATGTGGATCATTTGAAAGATGTTATAAGGGAAGAGTGTGCAAATATACCTAGGCAGTTCTTACTAAATGCTGTCAGGGATTTAACCGTCGAACAGAAAAATGTATGGAAACAGAAGGGAGGCACACGGAGTAATTTTGAAGTAGTCGTTATGCGTTAAGATATTCAGATTATAATTAAAACCATTTTTGTACTATCCAACTAAAGTTTAATAAAGAAAAAGTTGAAAAACAATTTCTGATTTTTTTGAAATTTGGAAAATAAAATAAATAATAAAATATCAATAATCTTCAATACCAGCTTACGTACGAATATTATGATCACAATATGCAATGGAATGGTAACCTTCATACTACTTTAAAGAGTTTCAAATGATTTTAAAGTAGCCAGATACGGGGGTGGATAAAAAATACGGAAATATGAAATTCATTGAACATCAAAATTTCTCTCTCAAAATCGGCACATGAGCATAAAATGTGATTAGAATCATAATTTCCAAGTAACATTTTTCGAAATTTTAACAAATTGGCCCGTTTTTAGGACATTTTTTCCAAAATTACGAACTTGACAATTGACAGATGTTACCTGTCAACTTTGACTTGGCGCATTTTAAGTTATTTCAGAAGCAGAAGTGATTGCTACTTAAAGTTGTTATTTAACTACAATAATAACAAAAATTTCCATATGGTTCCAGCTTTATGGCGGACAATGTATATAGAGCCTAACTCCATATCTCAAATGTGGTTTTATGAAATCACAAAATTGCATTGTAATTGTATTTTGTAATTTTGTAATTCAACAATTTCTTAAATGTAATTTTAACAATCGTAATTATCTCAATTTGTACTCTTAATTATATGTTCATCTTTCATATTACATCTATATCTATAGTTCTGGTTTAAATAATTCCAACATAATTTGATAAGATCTTTGTTTATCAAGTGTACCATTTCTTTCTATTATAGCCTGATGATGGTAATAATGTACCGAAACTAGTAGCATCATATGTGTCCTTTGGAGGACTATATTAAAATTTATTGTGGTTTGGACTTTTTATTGAACAATTGGTTTGGATATCTAGAACCTTTTCGACCAACACATTTTGCTTGCCGATAACAACAGTGACCAAACTTCAAAATTGTCAAAGTTGGGATAAATAATCGTCAACAAAAGAAAGAAGTTAAGTAAGTGCCTTTTGGCTGCCACTCAGGTAATATGATTTTTGTTTACGTTTTATTTTTATTGCTTCTATTTATTTTCCTTTATATTATGTGCAGTTAATAAAATCATTATTAAATATTGAAAGAGAGAAAGGACGAGTAAAAAAAGGATGAGTTTAACGAAGGAAGAGTTAGGTTAAGTAAAACTCAATATCACACCCACAACGCAAATTCTTTTTAACTCGCAAACTATTATTCCTATTGAAATCTCAATAGTTATCTGTTTCTTTTCTTAACAAAAGAATTAATTATCTAACTGTACACGCAAATCGAGAGAATATCTTTTTTTTTCAAAACAATGGTGTGCAACGTGTTAAGTACACATCACTTCATCTCAGATGATGCAATCCATCATAATTATAATAATAATAATAACCAACAATTATATGCTTCGTAGAACTTATATCCTCCATTTGAATATCGGATTTTAAAATTTCAATCATTGCTAGCGATCTGGTAGTTGCTACTAGTGAATATTGAATAAGTCCACCAAACTCATAAATAAGAAGCAAGTATTGTCAGAGGACTGCTCAAGAGTTGATGACCAAAATAAACACTTTATCATTAAGTATCATTAATATAAACTTTAACAATTCCATTCTTCTAATATTTGTCTAGTTATTGCTATTGCTGTTACCAACTGAATTTAACCTACATAATTAAATTACAACTTATTTAAATAAACAAACAAACAAACAAAACGATGCAACATTGTAGACATTTGAATTCCATATAATGGCCTAAATGTAGCAATAATTTCTTTGTAACTATTACGTCTTGCCACTGTGAGAATTATGTCACTTACCTTGAACATAAAATAATTTTTTTCAATGTCTCGTATTACACTTCTCTAACTAATATTGTAATAGTACTTTTATCATTATTTTCCAACGTTAACGCTAGTAAAGAACGACGCACCCGAGTGGTACTTTGCTCTCGGCTCTGAAGTTTTCAGTCTTCATGTAACAAAATCTGGATATATGTAATGCTAATATCTTTTTTAACTGAGTTAACTGTATAAACCCTCACTTCGTGGAATCTACTCATCATATGGTTTTAAATGAAACTAACTGTTTCTTAATGACTCCACAATATATTTGAAAAAATGTGTAAATTGCAAGTAAATTATTGACAATTGCTCTGACGATGATATATTTATCGAAACAATTGTCAATAATTCACTTGCAATTCACACATTTTTTCAAATATATTGTGGAGTCATTTAGAAACAGTTAGTTTCATTTAAAACCATATCTTTTTTAACGATAATAATAAAATAAAGACGTCCTGACTCAACCAATAATAGTATATTATACAGCAAGGTGGTGAAGGCTATTATTATTGACCTAGCACCAAAATTATTTTGCGAGGAGCTTTGCCCCGAGCGGAATAAGGTGCGAGGTTTATAAATGTCTTCAATGCCATGGTGTATATACATTTTTTTTCTACTACTAGCCAAATTTAAGACAAAAATTAAAACTAATTCACAAACGCACCACAAGAAGCGTTTACCCCGTCGTCTGATTGACAAGGACACTGTCAGTTTCAGATCCCAAGTAGCAATTTAAATTCTATAAGGTTTGTTTAAACAGCTATAAGATATATTTTATGGGATACTAAAATTCTTATAACGGTCTACAAAACAATGGGCTCGTTTACTAAAATTTTTGGAACGAAGTTCCTTATCGCGCGTTGTGAAAGGGGGCTAGACGGATAAAATTCTTACCAAAAGTTGTCACGACACTTTTTGAATAGAAAGCTATTTTGAAAAATTTTCACCATATTCCGGGCGCGAACCATCAACCTACGCGTCTATATAAAGCCATTCAACACTTGCTGCCATGAGCTCTCATGTGTATTAGATGCGAAGAGAGGTATTACCTGCTGCAATGTGCGATTATATACAGATGTAAATGCTTTTGTATTTTTAGCAAGTACGCACTATAACCTCTCTTTATTATTGTGCTAACCAAGTCATACGCATTATAATCTCCACATTTTGTGTGTTTAGCAAGTGTACGCGTCATAATTTTAATAAATTCAAAAACAAATCATATTTTAATATTACAATTTCAGAACGTATGTATTTAGCAAGCCGTGCGTATTCTAACCTATACGCTGTTGTGTTTACGAATTCGAGAGAGTATATATATATATATACACTCTGTTGTTGTGTTTACAAAGTCCCGCGCATCTATGACGTGTATGAAAGAATAGACAGACAGAGTACATATATATATATATATGTATATATATATACTTAAATGTTTCGGTGTGTGTATGTATATGTACAATTCCTTTACTAATTAATCCATCCGGGTGTCCCTTTTTGTCCCTCTTTTTAATCATTTTTAACTGTCGTAAAACAAAGCACTAAGAATAAATAAATGATTCTTAAAATTTCATGTCAATAGAATATGTCGTTCTCCTAATACAACCAATTAAACAAGCATACCGTAGCGAGGCGAAGACTATGACTGTATCGCATATAAAAGCAAACATTACGCTTCTGACTGCAACGTGCCTCGCGTAGAATTTATTTGTTTTGAATTACTTACAAAATTTTGTGTGAAGAAATAAAATGTGTGGACCTAATTTTGAAAAAGAAGACTCATTAAATCTTCTAGAAGTGGACTTGCTGATGATTATGGAGTATTTCAATAAAAAAAACGAGTTTATTAAATTATAATTTTATACTATGTGACACATCGTTTTTGGCTGTTTTCCGGCCAGAATGATTAAAAATGTCAATATTTTCATAAATACATGCTCTCTCAAATGATATACAAGGTGATTCCAGTGATGTTTTATCTTATTCCTGGTCTGGTGGACAAAGTTGCGGAGATAACGCTATATGTTACTTAGTAAAAAATTGCAATTTTTTTAACTGGACTGTCCAATTAAAGGAGCTTCTCCAAATGCTATTTATGATGAATGTGAAGTGAAATATAATTCACCAATGTTGAAAAGAGCAAGAACTTATTTTGATGAAGTAGGTAATATTAGTTCCAAATGCTTACATCAGATTCAAATGCACATGCACCTCACTGGTAAAAAAGCTATATTTGTTAGAGCTGATCCGGACTTTGAATCAAATAAAATAATTTCTTTTAAAAATCTTAATATACGCCACTTTTGTGGATGATCTACTGAAAAAGATTTTTTTTTTTTTTTTTTTTTTTTCGGGCCGAGATGGGAAACTCATGTTCGACTGGGTCCTTAACCAGTACCCAGACAGTGTTGGACTCATCCCCACGGAGATGCCTACCAACCAAACCAGCCTTACCACCACAAGCGGGGCTCTGTGGTGGTGGACATTCAATTCCCTAGCTACTCGTGGGATGTATTATGGAGTATGTGAAAAAAATGGAACAGAAAGCAGTGGAGGAAGAGAATATTTTCGGAAAATCGAGGATGGTGAAACGAACACCTGATAAGGCGGGAGAGACTAGTGAGTGGAGCGATACAGGGGTGAAGAGGAAGGAGGTATCGCCTCTGGAAGATAAGGAGCAGAAGAGGAAACAGAAGGAGAAAGGACGGCAGGAAGTGGAGAGTGCGAAGGAGGAAGGGAGGGAGAGTGTAGAGAGATTGAAGGAGATGGTAAAGCGACTGGAGAAGAGGGTGAAAAGGCTGGAAGAGCAAAAGTCGGCGGCGGAGGGGCGAGTCAGGGAATTGGAGGAGTTGAGAAGAGAGGAAGATAGGATGGAGAGAAGGCAAACACGATGGGAGACCGGGAAAAGAGACTGGGATGGATGGAATGAGATTAGAAATAGGGACTGGGAGGATAAAAAACGGGAGGGAATAGAGGTGAAAGTAGGAAATCCCATTTTAGGGGAGGAAAAGATAAAAGTGGTGTGGGTGACTAAGGAGGACAGTGGAATGGAGAAGGGGATACAGAAGATGTTTAGGGAGAGGTATCCGATGCTGGCAGGAAAAGGAGAGGAAATGGAGTGGGTTAAGGAGGTTCGCACTACGGAGAGAAAAGGGACCAGGGTCAACGCGGAGGTGTTGATCTGTCGGATGGAGGGAGATTGTAGGGATGAGAGGAAGGTTTTTAATTTGATGAGCCGACTGTTTGGGGAAGTGGAGAGCGGGGTTAGAGTTGGGCTACACAGGCTTGAGCATGTGGAGGTGGAGGTGCTGAAGAAGATGGTCGCGTGGGTTAGAGCTGATGGGACTGAGGTGACTATTTATATAGATAGGGAAAAGGAGGTCAGGAATGAGGCGGTAATCCTGAAGGATCTTGGAGAAGTCAACCAGGAGGGGATAGATAAGATTAAGAAGGGTCTGACGGAGATGGAAGGAAAGTGGGTGGATAGACTCAGAGTCTCAAGGAACAGGGAGGTGGTTATAGAAGCAAAGAAGGGGGTTGAGGTGAAGGGAATTCTGAAGGAGGTGGAAAAGGTGACAGGAGCTAGGGCAGTGGAGGCGGGGAGGGAAACAAAAACCATTAAGATGGTAGGGATAGACCCATGGATGGAAGATGGAATGGTGAGTAGGAAAATAGAGGAATTGATTGGGGAAGGGACGAGGGTGTTGAAAGTGGTGAGGGAGAGGAACGGAATGAAAATGGCGGTGGTGAGGGTGGAATGCGAGAAGGCGGTAGCCTTACTAGGAAAAAGGGAAATTAGGCTGGACTTGAATAGGGTGAATATAATAGAGGGGAGAGAGGAGGGCAGATGTTTTGGTTGTGGAATGAAGGGCCATCAAGTAGCGAGATGTAAGGCAAGGAGAGTGGAGAAGACAAGGGAATGCTGGCTATGTAAAAGCGTGGGACACATGGCCAAAGACTGTCGGCAAGCCTTCCTTTGTAGGGTATGTGGGGAAAGGGGACACAAGCCAGGGGAAACAGAGTGTAGTAGGGGGAGGAAGGTAGTTAATGAAGGTAATGGAAACGAAGATGGAAAAAATGGGAGGGACCCTCTGGACCCCTTAGAGGGGACGAGTCCGGTCAAATAGGAGGAAGGGGCGAACAGACCTCGGGAAGAGAAAATGTGGAGGAGGGATGGAGGGTGCTACAAATAAATTTAGGAAAATGCAGAGTAGCACATGATATTCTAGATGAGGTAATTGGTAGAAGGGAAGTGGATGTGGTGTGTGGATCTGAGGTGAACGCTAGATATGTGGAAAAGCAAGGTTGGATAATGGATGATACAGGAGAGGCAGGAATAAGAGTGGTGGGAGATGGGATGAGGGCGGATGAAGTGAGGAAGGGTAACGGTTGGGTGGTAGTGCGAATTGGAGACATGGTGGTGTACAGTGTGTATATAAGTCCAAATGTCAGCCTAGAAGAATATGAGAGGAGTATGACAGGACTGGAGAAAGATCTTAGGGTGTCTAAAGGGAAAAGGAGAGTTGTAAGAAGAATGGTGACAGGTGACTTCAATGCCAAGAATACGTCCTGGGGAGGGAGAAAAACGGACAGGAGAGGAGAGATCCTGGAGGAAGTATTGACATCTAACGGATTGGCGGTGCTGAATGATGGACTGTTGCCCACCTTCGTGAGGGGTGACGGGGGTTCATCATTTATTGACATAACAGCGTGTGATGAATGGCTGGGGGAAAGAGTGAGTAGTTGGAGGGTGCTGGAGGATGAGGAAAGCTTGAGTTTACATAGGTATGTGGAGACGAATATAAGAGGAGGGAGAAAGGAATTGTTGGAAGTGTGGGGATGGAAGTGGACGAAGGCCGAGGCAGAAAGAGTGAGGAAGAAATTAAGGGAGGAGATAGGTAGGGGACTTGGGCATGATGTAGAGAAACTGTATGATGTGATACAGGGCTGCAGGAGAGAAGGGAAAAGGGGTAATAGGCGCAAGTGGAGGGCTAATTACTGGTGGAACGAGGAAATAGAGAGTCTGTGGCGGGAGTGTAAGAAGGAACGAAGACGAATGTTGAGGGGGAAAGTAGGGATGGAGGGAAGAGTGGGATATAAGGAGAAAAAGAAGGAACTGGAGCGCAGGGTGGAGAGGGAAAAAAGAAGAAAATGGGAAGAGTTACTGGGGGAGCTGGAAAACAACCCATGGGGGAAGGCGTATGAGATAGCGGTGAAAAGAATGGGTGGAAACAGGAACGTGGTACTAGAGGAAGATTGGGAGAAAGAGATTATAGAGAAATTGTTTACAGGGGTAGAAGGAGGGGGGGAGGGCAGAATTCGGGAAGCCCAGAATACTAGGGAGATAGGGAAAATGAGAGGGATAAGGTCGGTAGAGAAGTGGGAAATAGAGGAGGGGGGGAGAAATATTAAGGTAAGGAAAGCCCCAGGGATAGATGGCATGAGAGGTGATATGGTGAAGAGGCTGTTGGATGACAATGGGGAATACTTTTTTGGACTGTTTAACAGGATATTGAGGGAGGAAGAGTTTCCGGAAAGGTGGAAGGTGGCCAGGGTGATCCTTGTGAAGAAGACGGGTAGGGATGGAAAACGGGCGGGAGACTACAGGCCCATTAGCCTGCTGTGTGGATTGGGTAAATTGATGGAGGGGATAATGAAGGTTAGGATTGAGGAGGAAGTTGATAGGAATGGGGGTTTTAGGGAAAACCAACATGGGTTTGTAGAAGGGAAGTCATGCATCTCAGCGCTGGGCAGGGTGGTGGACTTGGTGCAAAGGGCTAGGCAGGGTAATGGTAGGAATAAGAAATTGGCCCTGCTTGTGTTCTTCGACGTGGGAAACGCGTTCAACAGTGTCAGTAAACGGGCGGTGTTGAGCGCGTTGACAAAGCTTGGAGTAGGGGAGGGGCTAGTTAATCTAGTAGAGGACTACCTGACGGGGCGTGTGATAGTGGACACTAGAGGGAGAAGGTATGGGACGGAGGTTGGAGTGCCCCAGGGCTCGGTTCTGGGACCGACGCTTTGGAAGTGTGTGTTTGATGAAGTTTGTGGGATAGCATGTGAAGAGGGATGTGAGATTACGGTGTATGCGGACGATGTCTGTCTGGTATGTACGGCAAAGAGAGAGGTGGATATAGAAAGAAAGGCGGAGAGGATGTGTAGGAAGATTGTGGAGAAGATAGAGCGGTGTGGACTGGAAGTAGCTGAGGATAAGACTGTGGGACTATTGGTGAAGGGGCGGAGCAAGGCAAGGGAGGTGGGGGTGATGGTGAAGGGAAAGAAAATTCGGATGGAGGAAGCGGTGAAGTATCTGGGGGTGTGGTTGGATAGCCAATTATCCTTCAAAACCCATATGTTGAAGGCTGCAGAGAAGGCAAAAGTAAGGGCAGCGTGGCTAGGAAGATTGATGGGTAATGTGAAAGGACCGGGAGAATGGAAGAGGAGGATAATTGGTAGGACGGTAGAGCAGAGTATGCTGTATGGCGCTGAAGTGTGGGGTGAGAAAGCAGGGGTGAATGTGAGGGTTAGACCACTCCTGCGGGTGCAGAGAGGAATACTTTTGAGGGTGGTGCAGGCGTACAGGACAGTGGGTGGACTGGCAGCAGCAGTGCTGTCACGGTCCTATCCATTGGATCTGATGGCTAGAGCCAGACAGAAACGCTGGAGGGGAGCGAGCAGAGAGGAAGTACAGGATTGGATGGATGAGGAAATGGAGAGAAGGTGGGATGAGTATGAGGGCGCGCTAAAAGGAGCGATTGGGAGCAGGAGAAATTGGGTGGACCGGAAATTTGGAGAAGTGAACTACTTCTTGACGCAGGTGCTCACAGGGCATGGGTCGAGAGTGGGTTACCTCCACAAGATTGGGAAAAGAGAAACTGGAGTGTGCGAGAGATGTGAAGTGGAGGATGATGTGGGGCATGTGTTTAGATGCTGGAAGAATGAGGAAGTTTTAAAGAAGTTAGAGAATAAACTGGGAGAGGCGGTGTATTGGGAAAATATGGTGGAGATTATGTTGAAGGGCGAGGAGGAATGGATGGAGATAAGTGGCGTAGTAGAGAGCATGATAAGGGAAAGAGAAAGACTCGCTATAGAATGAGAGAGGTGGGAGTGAAAGAAGGAGGAAGATGAGGGAGAGTGTGTGAGGGACCGCCGCCCGTCTTGAAGTATGCTAGGGTAGTGATTCCAAGGCGGGAGTAACGGCGAGTTTGAGGTGGGTTTGGTTGGTACTGAAAAAGATTAGCTGTTTTTTGAAAAAAGCAGTATTTAATAAAATTTAATTTGTAAAGTACTGACCCATTATTTTATTTAATGATTTTGAACATTAATAACACCATAAGCTATTAGAACAATATTATATACGTATTTAAAAAAATTAGATTAATACAAGCGTGTGGTTTTCAATAACCCTCTCAATATGGATTCACAACGTATTTTATAAGGTAATTTATAACGATTCTGATTGAAGAAAAATGAAATTTTGAAAATACACAAACAAAGTATGTTCTGCCATTATTTCCGTTTTTTTTTGCATCCTTATTAATAGAAATAAATGTGCTGTTAGATGTTTGAATCGTAACCCTTCAACATTCTGGAACCGCACAATATTTATAGCTTTTTTTACGTCCTATAGGATAGGAGGCCATTGTAATCCAGAAAAAGAAGAAGAAGAAGCTTTTTTTACTCTGGTCCATTGTGTCGAATAGTTTAAATTATTTCTAAACGTTCTTATTTCACAAACACAGCACTGTTTAGAGTTTGCTAAAACGTATAATCATTGGCATATAAGCAAGCAAAATACTGTTATTAGCTAAGTAGTTATCTAACCGAAAACCGATCGGCGCGGTATCCGCTCTCTAGGAGAGATTTCATATGCGATGACGTCACGCCTGAAATTCGGAGAGGGTCGCTGTTTGATGTTTATAATTTTTTTTAGGCGACTTAGGAGTCTCGATGACGTCTAATTTTTTGCACAGAGCCTAAAAATGATATGCTCTTCTTAATAGTAAAAAAAATATGTAAATGAGCCCATTAAATCATCCTTATACAACTAAAAAGGGCCCATTTTTATACAACTGTTTGGTTGTATAACAGTTCTATTAAAAATTCATACAACTCTTTTATGACTGTTTAATACACATTTATACAACTCTTAATCGACTGCTTTATAATCATTTATACAGCTACTATAAAATGATTTATTAGTGTGTCATGTAGTCACATCTATAAAATGGGATTGAAGCGGCACTATGAAGGTCTCACAAAATGTTTGTATAATGCAATACATTTTTTTATAATGCTGTTATTTCGAGCACAATGGAAACATTTTGTCATCTAGCAGTTTATAAGAGCATTTCATTTTTTAGTGAAGAATATCAGAACCAAATTATATTTCAAGTTGAACGTGCATCATACATTTCATTTGTAGAAATGGAGACTTATCAAAACGACTTGGGCCGCTTGGGCGGACATCGATAGTAAACATTATAATTTCATTTGGATGGTTTAATAGCACAAATTTTGATACGCTGCAAATTTTACTGATAGATTATAGGTATATATTTGGCAAGAAAATGAAGCGCTTTAATTCTGGTTAAGTTTCAAGTAGATACTTAAAAAAATAGAATACCCTAAAATACTTTTATTTTATGATTTGAATAGTTTATCACTTCATATGGATACTGTTTCACAATATAATTCTCTAAATAATGATAAAGTCACATTTTTCAATATATAGTTTCATGTTTCCAACTCAATTGCTCATAATGGCGCCGATAGCGGTACAAAAATTGCTTATTTAAACATGGCGATTTATAAAACAACAATTTTATCCCAAAGAAATGCCTTAAACAATATTTTATTGTAAAATAGAATGGTATACAATAACTGTCTTACAACGAAGAATATTCAGGCACTATACAAGTAAAAAGTGTTTTATAATGCATCGCAATTGAATGCTATACAATATTTATTATACAACATTATACAGCTTCAATAAGACAAGCTTAAGTAACTATTTTATTATGTTGTAGCTGTTAGTTATATAGTATATTTTAGAACTCTTATACAATAGGTATAAAAGTCTTATAAAATGATACTTTTGATATTGTATAAACTTGCTTATAAGGTATTATATCATTTTAAAAGAAATGATCGTATAATGCGTTATAGCATATATTGTAAAAGACACTATAGAATCATTATTTAATACAATTTTCTTTGAAAAACAAAATTATCGCAACAACAGGCTTAATAAAAACATAAAGTCCTCAAAACAACGCTATTCGACTGTTATACAACAATTCAGTCCTCTTAGAATTCCATTTTGCTAGTTGGGATATATTATGAACGTACTCGTTATGTCATCAGTCATTTTTGGTTGAGCGCGAATTTTAAACTAATGGCATTGTTATTCAAATACTTCTATCTAGATAGGCTATTTCAAGCATCAAATATGTTGAAGACAATCTCCTGGTTATAAAAAATTATGTTGCACAAGTTCCCGTTGAACTACTATCCTTGAATACTCAAAATATTTGAATTTGTTCATTATTGACCTAGGTTAATAATAGAAAATTATTAACCACTAATAGAAAAATTCAACTTCTCAGTTGGCTAGAAAAAGCAATAATTGTCAACTTCACAGCTAGTAGTGGAAAAAATAAAATATATACAGGCTACTACATAAAATATTTTTTCCTATTTAAAAAAATGCAAAACAAACAACCAACCAACTTAATTAATTAATATTTATTTATTAAAACAAATTATATACAACAAATAAAATATTAATAATGTGCAGCATGTCCTCCATATCCGTGGCCAAAACCACCGTCATGGCCGTAGCCTAGAGCGATTGGAGCAGGCGCTACTGGAGCTGGTGCAGCATGTAATGACGGACCAATTTTCTTAACCACTGCATTAAATCCGTTAATATCATCGGCAGCGTAATCGACTACTCTTACAGAACCATCTGGTTCTACGACTGAATAAGATCCTTTAACAACACCGCCATCTCTAACTTCCGATTGAGATTTTTGATCTCCTGTTAGACCGTCAGCCACTCCATAGTTATAGGAATATTTCGGATGAGCCTAAAAATTAAAAATAACCAATGAGAGTCAAGTTATTCCATACATATTTTTTTCAAACCTAAAACAGAATATGGTTGAAATAATATCCTCCTTGGTGTGCGTTATCGATTGTTAATGTCCTTCTAACACATTACGTAGGAAGAAATGGAAAAAAAGCAGGACTGTAATTAATCCTAATCAAAATATCACAATATTGAACCGTTTAAATGTATTACAAATGGTAACCCTATTCTTTGACTCAAACAATTTGATTAGTTGAAGTTTAGAATACTCGCAAGCGCTCTCTACCAATCGGAAGAAATTACGCGCTTAAAATAGAATGCAAACATACCTTTCATAGCGGCAATAAGTCTTACGTCATTTCCTAATGTCCCACTGACAGTTCTCGTCAGGTCTGTACTTTGTTGTTTACCTACGGTCAATTATTATTTATGGTTCATTATTGTCATATTTTGATTACGATTAATCACAGCCTGCATTTTTCCCATTTCTTCCTACGTAATGTGTAAGAAGGAGATTAACAATCGATGACGCACACCAAGAAGGGTATTATTCAACCATACTATGATCAAACTTCAAGAGTTTATCCATACCTCAAATGTGGTTAGAATCCAAATAAAGGATTCAATTAAACTCAAAGTCAAAAAAATATATTGTGGTTCGACTTTGAGTTTCATTGATCCCTTCATTTTAATACTATGATCAAGTCTGCAGCCTCAATCTCAAAGTAATTAGATCTTGCAGAAGAAGACTTACATAATAATCTATTTCGTGTCCGTTACCTACAGCTACAGGAATGGGACCTCCATGACCCAAGCCGTAGCCACCACCAACAGGAGAATAGGATTCTGCTGGAGCAGAGTAACTGACTCCTGTTGCTAGACCTGCGTGACTTCCATATCCACGGTATCCAGCTAAGCCAGCGTAAGCTGGAGCAATGCTTAGAGCAAGGGGTAACTGAAAATAAGAAAAGTAAATAATATTTCTTATTACAAACTATTGGTAATATCGAAGAGATAAGAACAAATTTGAATTGGAAAAAAATACCGGGTTCTAGTTGAGTGGTACTTAGATGTTTTTATAAATAGCTTATATCAATCAATATCATTCAAAATTATCAATACACACGGATAAAATTTATTTCCATCTAATCAGATGTGTTGTTGATAAAGAACAATTGGTTTAAATTAAAATTCCAGGACCTACTTGTCGATTAGGAAAAAATTTGTGAAATACCTGTATTCAAATTAATTTTTTTGTACTCAAACCTGTACTTGAAAAAATAAGTGAACCTAAAATAATTGAACTATTTTTCTTTCGAAAATTATCAATACACATGGATAAAATTTATTTCCATCTAATCATAAATGTTGTTGATAAAGAACAATTGGTTTTGTTCAATAAGTATTAAAATTCCAGGACATACTTGTCGATTAGGAAAAAATTTGTGTAATACCTGTATTCAAATTTATTTTTTTTGTACTCAAACCTGTACTTGAAAAAATAATTGAACTATTTTTTTTTTCGAAAATAACCTTAATAAACGAAAATATTTTTGTAATTTTCCGAAATTATTTTTTATTTTCCATTTCCAAACATTTCAATGTAAACTTTTGTGCGCTGTTGTTGTACTAGTGCAGGTTATTATTAATGACCCCCTTGTATTGCGATAGACGTCTTGAAACGTTACAGCATCTTTATTTTCAAGATTCATTGTAAAGATGAACGTGAGAAGGTGGTGGTTCAACTTGATATATCACGATTCTCTACTTAAACTTGTAAATATCAACAAAAACATCCTATTCATGTTATACGCTAAGATTTGTCATGGTAAATGTGTGGGAAATACAAGTAGTGAAAATAGCAAATGTGCATAGCATCTAAAAGGAAAAAAATCGACAATACTTTAACCATTTTTTTTACTACTATAGGGAAGCTATTCGAGAATGTATCCTTGATGTTATAATCGGGAAAAGCATTTAGCAATTATTTCAAGAAAAAAGAATCCAAATGGCTTTAGGAGCCCTAGTTATAGTCACATAACAGTCACATTGTAAAATAATTAAAAAGTTAAAATATAAAAATTCATTTTAAAACAAAGTGAAGAATCCACAAAAACACGTGGAATTCGACGATATAAAATGAATTTTTATATTTTAACTTTTTAATTATTTTACAATGTGACTGTTATGTGACTGTTCCTAAGCTCATGAGGAAAAATTTACTGAGGAAAACAAAATTTTATTCAAAAAACCACTGAACATTTGTGTATTTTTTTTTAAATAAACTCCCATGGTAGACTCATACCTAATTTGCAGATTCAAAAGACCTTATCTCGAAATACATCAAAATTTTCAGATTTTTACTTACAACAGATTTTCTGGAAAAAAACATATATATATATAGTATAATCAATAATTATTAAAAAACTTTCCCACGTGCTACTGACTTAAACAGACATGCATATAATTATTTTTTTGTACAACTGTCATTAAAAGTGACACTTTTAATGATAGCAAACAATGTTAAAAACGATTGTTTACATAGCAGCGTGTTAAAAATACTTTTAACACTAGTGTTAAAAGTATTTTTAACACTGAAATTCAAATGACAGCGTCTTTTCTCATTTGTTAGTAATCATAACGTTGGCAACGTCTGCCATTCACAACAATCTTTTGATTATTTGAATACTAAAATGCATTTTGAATTTATTGTCATTGCAAATTCGCTCGTTTCATTATCAAAATAGGGAAGTTGTACAAAAAACATTGTATGGTATTTGTGTTAAAAGTGATTTTATTTTGTTCGTGAAATTGTTCAATTCGCTCCGCTCATTTCACAAACGTTTTCACTCACAAAATAAAACCTCACTTTTAACACTCATATCATAAATAACTATTATAATTTGAATTCCTTCAATTTTTTTCCAAAAAAATTTATCATCAATTTATATTCCTTAACATACCTTTGAATTTTTTTTATACAATGAAAACATATAAAGAGTTTGCATTTTTGAACATACAATCCACTAGTAATTTCCAGGATTTCAAACAAAAACTATATATCTTCAATTATATTTTGTTTATTTAACATGTTCCAATTTATTTTTAATACTTACAATAAACAACATCATAATATTCAAAGCAAATCCTCACTATAACAACTATAGGATAAAACTAGGATCTCGCCTCCCCATCTAAAGTATTTATAGAGAAAATTGTTATTCCTTCACCGGTGAATATGCTCCAAGGTCCTTCATGACCATTTTTTTCAGAGTTTTAAAATCCTATTGCCATTACAAGCAAAGACTGTGATTACTGAAATAGTATGTCTTACCTTAACAGTATTGGCCGCTTCTTGCTGCTCTATGATCTTATTAACTCGTGATGTGTTTATAGGGTGGGTCAGCGTTATTGATCATTCGTTTGTTTATCTAATTATAGCTGAATACTATTTACTTGTTTTATGACGTTCCAAACTTGATGAGAAGTCTTGAAAAATGTTTTTATGTGACACATTTTGTTATGTTAAAATGTTTGTTGATTCAACGCTGTTTTTTTTATAGGAGAGACTGAAACTGTTGGATACTTCACTAAATTATTTAATCCATTTGAAAAAATTTCATTGATTTCACATGATCTGGAAATTATTACAAATACATTGTTCTGTTATGAAAATTTTACGGTGCGCCTATGAGAGAAAAAAACTCATCAATCCCTTTTAAACACTTTATTGTACACCCCTGCCGACTGGAAGTTTTTTCAAATAAACTCCTTACAAAAATTTTACCGCATGCCAATGGTAGATGGAATTTTTTGTTTAAAATTAAAATTTAAAAAATTCATTATCATACGTAGGTATTGATCAACAATTCGATAAGAAGAATCGTTAAATTTTAAAGCAAATTGATTAGGCAGTAACAATTTCGATCGTAGTTATATATTTTACATTTTATATACTCACTAGGTGCTAAATTAAACTCCTTTAATATGTTGTTGGGTCTCAAACCAGGAGTTACCCACGTATTTCGAATAAATTATTCAAATATCCTTAAAATGTTGTCGCCTTTTAAAACCACTGTATATTTGATTCTGTATTGTTTTTTGGTGTAGGTTTTTAGTTGAAGCTTGAAAAAATGATCGTAGTATGTATGTATGTATTTTAGGGCACAATAGATCTTTTAGGTCTCAGTGAATGTCACCCCAAAAATCACACATACAAATCACATGTATGTATTTTGGGGTGACATTCACTGAGACCTAAAAGATCTATTGTGACCCCTTACTTCTAATCAGTTTCTAAAGAGAGTCTCAGAAACTAGTAGTTCCTTCAGTCCTATTTTCCGAAGGAATTTTAGGATGTCTGCAGGCTTCAACTTAGGTGAATGTTCCTCTACTATCCAGTAATCTCCCAGTTGCTGTGCAGTTGGAAAGTATGTGGATGGAAGGTTCTTCTTCCATTCCACAAAATCTGCAGATCTTTCCAATGATCAGATCTTCTCTTTTTCTCGGCTTCACCTATTTCTTCCAATATTACATTGGGGCTGATTCCGCAAAAGGGTTCAGGCCCCCAGAAAAATATTTCAGTCCCCCTCTTTGCTAGTTCATCTGCTATTTCATTTCCTTCTATTCCAGTGTGTCCTGGAATCCATATTAAGGTGACTATATTGTTCTCGCCTAGTTCATTGAGTTTGTCTAGGCAAGTCGTAGTGAAGACCGATCTATATTTTTCTCGTTTGTAATGTAAAAACAACTCCATTGTTGAAAATGCAAGTACCTACATCTATTCTAAGTTTAAGTAATATTAAAAATTGCCATGATTTCTTTAAGTATAGGATATGGTTCGACAGGTATAAACCCACCTGAAAGATCAAAGATATTTTTCTCACGATCTTAACCAATTTTCTCAAAAGTATACCTATAAATTACGCGCATTATTTCAACATTCAACAATATGTTTCCTTGAAGCATGCAAGTAGATTGATCAAAATGCCATTTAAGCTCACATTTACACATTTCGCAGAAGTGATACTAATATATAGTATAGAGAGAAGCGTCCAAATATAATTTTTTGCAAAAAAATTTGCATCTGAAATCCCGTCTATTTATGCTGAAAATGTGATAATATTTTCTTAATGTCCTTCTTCCGTTATACATTTTATGAGAAGGTTAATTTCTATTGTTATGAAAACTTCAATTCATTTGAGATTGCACTGGTGTAGCCTAGAGTAGTCATTTCAGACTTTAACACATCCAAAAATCTCCTACCAATTAAGCTCTGGTCTTTCTCGAAATATATTTTGGGTAAAGAAAGGTTTGTTCCTCAAAAATTGTTCAAATCATGGTGGCGCTTAGGGTTCACATGTCTGTCCTTTATAACAGAACAAACAATGTATAGTTTAACTTTTTTGAAATGTAGACACACCTACAGAATATTTTACTGAACAAGAAGAAGAAAAATACCATTATCAGCTGATATATGTACTTTCTATTCCTCTTCTTAGGGAAATATTCTGTTATTAGCGCCAAAAGATGTCTTTTAAATCTTTTCTCTACCAACCAACTACAGCTTGAGCTAGAAACTGTTGCTAGGGAAGTCTGTGATCGTTAACAGCTCACCCATGTACCAGCATCTTCTCGTAGTAGTTACTCCTTAAGCCGCGGCCGCAGTGCAAGCGTGTTGCCTGGAGGGTCCCTCCAAGCAACCCGCGGGCTATTCTTCCCTACCAATCGTTTGAATTGAACCAACCGCACTGCGATCCCCCATCATCTTGAGCAGTCTATCGACTCGCCAAGCTAACCACCAGGGAATCAGTTGTGTTTGACATATAATGGCATATAATGGAAGAAAAATTAATGTCCGCTATTTATAAGCGAAAAGCAACATGGGACCCAGCAGACGAATTACGAAAAACTTACAAAATTCTGAAATGCAATCATACGTGCACAATTAGGGAATTTCACGGGGAAATTTCGCATCTTCTGTGCAAGTTATACGCATGCACCCAACTCATCTTATTTTTTAGATTAGTATACTTCAAATAAGAATTGTCACAGAGAAGAAGACTTCTGGCAAATTTTGAAACGGGCATATTGACACACACTGACTACAGTTTAGACTGAACTTGATTTTGGGTTGGTACGAATAATTTTCCGTCGACAAGAGTGTGGCCAAGGTATATTCACCCTTTACCCATTGACTTACACCCTCTACCCGTCAAGCTTCCCTCCATTCGCCTGCACTGCCATCTTTATTCGTAATTGGATCATAATATCCCAGGTCGTAGTTTACAGTTGGAGACACTACTTTAGAGGTCATTCCCAGAAAACTGTGACCTTGAGTATTCAACATCAGTCTGCTCAAATGCGTGAAATGAAAAAAATAAAAACATTTTTGGTATTTTATTAACAAGAAAGAATATAAAACAATGAAATAGACCCTATAAACATTAAAACACTAGATAATACTGACTATTTTTTTATCTTATTCGTGTGAAGTGGATACAATATCAACCTATTAATTTGTAATACATTCTATTATAATCTTTGGGATAAATTAATCTATATAATCTATATAATTACGTGATCAGCCATTTCAAGTATCAAAATATGTTTTCGAGATAAAAGGTTTCAAGTAGGATATACATGTTTAAATTGAGATAAAAATGAGCTAATTATGTAAGAAGTTGATTCACAGTCAGTTGTAATTGACACACTTTTATTTATTTCAGCAATTTCAATGATCAGTTCAAATACTATAGTCTGTACAGAAAGTACGAGGAGTAATAAACCCTAATTAAGTATGCAAAACCTTTACAGGGAGCACCATGAAATTTTTGATAAATCTCTTACTTTAAATTACATTTCTTCCGTAAATCTAAAAACCAGGTAGATCGACCCCATATTTGTTTCAGTTGTAGCAAAGTTTAGGGTTTCTTCATTGTTAAAGGATTAGCAGATAAGCAATAACGCAATGCAGTGGTGTGTATTTTGGGAAAAAAATACGTTTTAAATTAGAATATAATAAAAAACAAACCTTCCACGAATGCCTGCCTTCCGCTTTTAATGTTTTCATC
>CAJUYG010003175.1:0-23451 GCA_910591675.1 Galerucella calmariensis
TATATATATAACTGTGTTTACTGCTTCAATCGGATAGATGATAACCTTCATTGTGAGGCCAATAAAACACCTTCTATTATGCAGCTAATAAATATTACATCCAACCAAGATTACTCTTTAACAATCTGAAACACAGATAATCCTTACAACACAGCGAATAATACTAAAGTTCGTTTCAAAGTAGTTGATATCACAGAGCACCTATAACAAACGGAAAAAGGAGGTAGGCTGTCTAAAAAAACAATGAAATTAGGACCAGGTCACCCGGTAACCGGTCAAATAACAATAGGTAATAAATGGTTCACAACTATTTTATGGTCCCTGATCCGTGCCTCCATTGGGACAGACTTTAATTGGCAACAAGATATTCTGGAAGTACAAAAAAATACTAAAATTCAAACAAAAACACATACATCCGAAACAACAGGCTTCTTACCCAAGGACTAAGAGCAGCTGAAAATATTTAAGAGGAAAATCATATGACGAATTAACAGCCACAAGAGAATAAGTAACCGCCAGCCATCAGCGCATTAGCGGCGAAGAATCAGCATGCGGTCTGCCATTTACGTGAACTGAACAACTCTGAACCAGAGATAACATACATGCTCTGAACTGGTGATGGTAAGTAACCAGCCGTGACCAGTCGCTGTTTGCTGATAGAAGCAGTCAGGTAGCAGCCGGTAATCTGACCGTATTGCCAGCCGCTGTACGCTAGCTCTACCTAAGTGGCCACTAAAACAGCCCAATGTGACCACCGCTTTACAGCCGCAAATCAACAGCAGCTGGTAACCAGCTCAGTGTGACTCGCGCTTAACGTACCTAAAATTTACGGTTGATTCATGGATGCTAATACATACCAACAGGGTTCATTGAAAAACCCATTTTCCTCACAAATTTGGTCGTGACAAAGAATGAAAGTAATGATGACAATTTATCAGATAGTCACTTTAACTTTGTATCTCCCGATAAATCAGATGCTGAATGCTTGTTTGCACGCATGTAAAACTTTTAAGCTGCACATCGATTTATTTTTAGTGTTGCAGCAAGAAATAATTCATTTTCTTAATTATATAGGTAGGTACCGGGTGAGTCACAGGGACTTCTAAGAGGAATATCAAATTGATATTAAAAAGTGGCTGCTCCCATTATTCACTTATATACAGGTTGGACTGGATTTAATTGACATATGCAGAGATCTCGTAAACCGGAATAGATACAAAATCTATTAAATGGAGAAACATTTTGTTACATTGATGGGAAATTAGATGTTTCAAAAAAATTCAAAATATCCTGACTGGTTCTGGAGATAATCATATATTTACAGGGCGAAATGTGAATTTTGCATTGTTGTTGTTGCATTTTTAATTTTTTGAAAATATAAAATAATGAAGATTTTTTTATATAACCCTGTACATTCTTTACAGTAGTGTCACAGAACAACTATCAAAACACCCGGGTTTCATATAAGAAAAATATATCAAATAAAATTCTTTCATCCACAAATGACTTAAAGCCGTTGCCGTCACCTTCATAGTCATCTTTATGTGACCTGCAAACGATGCAATCGTCATCGACGTCATCTACTCACCAGGTAACACCAAATAACTCCACTGGACCGGCAATTTTGAGTAATTTACAGAATGCAACAAATTGTGTGTTTAAATTAATAATATTTATAATAATTAATATTTTTTGGTTAATGTTTCGTATATGTATGTTGAAATAAAATAACTTTTGAAAAATGGGTTGGTATACTTTTTTGTATATACGGTCGTAGAAAAAATAATGTTCCTAACTCATGCATAAAGTGTCTTTCCCGCCTTGACCGCTTGCCCGAACTCCGCTCTGCGTCGTTCGGGTCAACTGCAGTCGCGTGCGGGAAAGTATCACTTTCCCCACTTGTTGGGAAAAAAACTATTTAATACCTATAAATAAAATTAAACAGTATTTGAATGAAAGTAATATTTCACTTTGTTTGAATCATCTTTTTATTAAATTTAGACTAAGCATTGCAGCTTAACTATATAATATTGATTTTGTGTGATGTGATTTCTGGAACCCATAGCTGTTTTTGAAAAGTAAAAAAGAGGAACACAAACAAATTTGTGAATATCAGGAATGTCCATCAAATCTTCAAGTTTTCTAACCTTCCTCAAAGTTATTTCCATAAGATTCAAGAACAGTGAGGAAAATTTGTATCATGGTAACAATAACAAAAACAGTTTATAATGTAATGAGTAGAATATGTTTTAAATTTTATATAAAATGTATAGTTTATGATAAGTACACTGTTTCTCCCAGTGGTTATAAGTGATACAACTGACGGAGATGCCCATGTTATATTTTGAAACTTCTCCATTTGCGTAAAATCAAAGGTCATCTCTACATGCTTTTCAACAAAAGCATTTAAAGAATGTATCTAGGTATTTCTCTGATCAATACTATGGCAGATGATTAACCTGTAGGTCAAATGATAGATTATTATTAAATTTAAGGTGATAAGCAGTAAGACAAAGTTCAAAATACGACCACAACAACAAATACCAAAAGTAAAAATATGAAATTTCCAAGATTTTACTTAATCATGTTATGTGAACTAATTCAGTATGTTAACAAATGAAATTTTCTCTAATATCTTCAACCCATTTAGAGATTATATTAATATATTATATTAAATTCCAACTTGCTATCTTGAATATTTTTTCTCGCTTGATAATAGCAAATATTTGGCACTACAACTTTAGTGAAAATAGTCTAGATACATTTTTTTGGGGGGGAAACTGTAGGTATATCTGTAGGTAAATTTTACACATCTGAAAATTGTCTACTTTCGATGTTCGCTACTTCTTCTGCCAATGAAATCATTTAGTTACCTAAAAATTGTTTCAACAATAGGTACTAATTATATTTTAAAATTCATTATTTTTAGCACATAAATGCATAAAAATCTATATCGCCATGATTGATATAAGGAATTGGAAACTTAATTGTTTAACAAAACAATTGTCGTTAATACGTTAAATACAGTGGAATTTTTGGTAATATCTGATTTGATTCATCATTTGAAGGAAATGGAATTTTTGGGAAATCGAGGCTGGTGAAACGAACACCTGATAAGGCGGGAGAGACAAGTGAGTGGAGCGATACTGGGGTGAAAAGGAAAGAGGTATCGCCTCTGGAGAATAAGGAGCAGAAGAGGAAACAGAAAGAGAAAGGAAGGGTGGAAGTGAGGAGGGGGAAAGAGGAAGAGAGGGAGAGTGTAGAGAGATTGAAGGAGATGGTAAGGCGACTGAAGAAAAGGGTGAAAAGGCTGGAAGAACAGAATTCGATGGCAGAGGGGCGGGTCAGGGAATTAGAGAGGTTGAGGAGAGATGAAGGTAGGAAGGAGAGAATGCAAACACGATAGGAGGAGGGGAAAAGAGACTGGGATGGATGGATGGAGTTTAGAGATAAGGACTGGGAGGATGAAAAGAGGGAGGGAATAGAGGTGAAGGTGGGAAATCCAATGTTAGGGGATGAAAAGATAAAAGTGGTATGGGTGACTAAGGAAGACAGTAGATTGGAGAAGGGGATACACAAGATGTTTAGGGATAGGTACCCGATGCTAGGAGAAAAAGGAGAGGAATTGGCGTGGGTTAAGGAGGTACAAGGGTGAACGCGGAGGAGTTAATCTGTCGGATCGAGGGTAATTGTAGGGATGAGAGGAAGGTGTTTGATATGATGAGTCGACTGTTTGAAGAAGTGGGGAGCAAGGTCAGCGTTGGGCTACACAGGCTTGAGCATGTGGAGATGGAGGTGCTGGGGAAGATAATCGCGTGGGTGAGAGCAGATGGGACGGAGGTGGCAATTTATACAGATAGGGAAATGGAAAAGGAGGTCAGGAATGAGGCGGTAATCCTGAAGGATATTGGAGAAGTCAATGAGGAATGAGGTGGGGATAGAAAGGATTAAGAAGGGTTTGAGAGAGATAGACGGAAAGTGGTTGGATAGACTTAGAGTCTCAAGGAACAGGGAGGTGGTTATAGAGGCAAAGAAATGGTTGAGGTCAGGGGAATTCTGAGGGATGTGGAAAGGGTAACAGGATCTAGGGCAGTAGAAGCGGGAAGGACAACAAAACCATTAAGATGCTGGGGATAGACCCGTGGATTGAAGATGAAGTGATGAGGAAGAAAATAGAGGAATTAATTGGGGAAGGGACAAGGGTGATGGAAGTGGCGAGGGAGAGGAACGGCATGAAAATGGCGGTGGTGAGGATGGAATGTGAGAAAGCGGAAGCTCTACTAGGAAAGCGGGAGATTAAGCTGGACCTAAATAGGGTAAATATTATAGAGGGGAGAGAGGAGTGCAGATGTTTTGGATGAGGAGTGAAGAGCCACCAGGTAGAGGAATGTAAGACAGGGAGAGTGGAGAAGATTAGGGAGTGCTGGCTATGTAAGAGCGTGGGGCACATGGCCAGAGACTGTCGGCAAGCCTTCCTTTGTTGGGTATGTGGGGAAAGCAGACACAAGCCAGGGGAGGCAGATTGTAGTAGGGGACGGAAGGAAGTTGATGTAGACGGAGATGGAAAAGATAGGAGGTACCCTCTGGACCCCTCAGAGGGGACGAGTCTGGGCAAGTAGGAGGTAGGAGAAAGCAGACCGCGGAAAGTGAAAATGTTAAGGATGGATGGAGGGTGTTACAGATGAATCTAGTGGAGAGCATGATTGGAAAAGAGAAGGCATATGAGAGGTAGGAGTGATAGAAGGGAGTAGATGAGGCGAGCTTGGGGTGGGTTTGGTTGGTAGGCATTCCCTTGGGGAGGAGTCCAACACTGTCTGGGTACTGGTTAGGACCCATTCGAACATGAGTTTCCCATCTCAGCCCGAAAAAAAAAAATGTCAAAATTGTCAAACAGCGTTAATCAGAGTTATTTTTGAGAGGTTTCGAAAACTCTATTTTTTTTACTTTCTACAGCCTGTTCACCTCCACTGTACGAATATGAAAATTAGTACTAGTGTTTTAATAGTCATTAAATGCGAGTTTTACACATCATTCTTTCTATTCCTATATTTTGATCTGCTCAAATTAAAAGGAACCCGATTTCAATGGGAACATCTATCGAACAATTTCATTAAAAATTGTTGCCTAATTAGATAACTAACAACGTTTAGTGACCGTATCAATATTAAACTTGTTTACCTCTTTAATAAATAGAATAACTTAGATATATCACGTACGGCAAAAGGAATCTACAGACAACAAATGCTACCTAGTATTAGCTATCTATTTATGTTTGTCTATTTATCCGAATCCCAGTTTCTTTTTACTATTTTTAGAAAAGTATTAATTTTGAACTTTTAACATTTAAGGCAAAAACTAGTACCTATAAATTTAATTTTTTAACTGTAGCTGCTATTGAATAGTAATTGAAAATCAAATTTTCATTATCTTTCTTTTTAATAAATGCTCTGCTTTTTAAAATATTATTATACCGGGTGTTCCATCATATATTCTGGTATTTCAAAAGATATTTAAATATAGACATGATTTTTTCATTGCAATTCAAGTTTTTTCTCACTTTCGGTTAACCAAAAAACAGAAATTGAGTTGGTTTTTTTAGGCTTGTTTTTTTGATTTCTTAAAATGTAAGACCCTGTATATTTGATAATGGAAGGGGAGCCACTTCGTCCAGCTATATGTCGGCATAAGATTTTAAAAGATCGTTGCAGAATTAAAGTTCGAACATATGCCTGAAAAATCAGTACTCAGCAAATAGTTGTAATTACACACTGTATATAACATTTTTTAAATTGTGGTCTTTGAAAAGCCCAGCTTCATGTTATGTCGATTACGTACACCATCGAGGTTTTCCTGGGTAACTGTTGATTTCATCATCAAACGTTTTCCATTCTTTTCTATTTTCTGCTAATGTTTTGCTTTTCCCTCTTTCCTTAAATATTTTGGCTATGCTGTTATCCCAGGATTTTTTCGACTACCTCTGTCTCTTTTAACAACCTTCTTGCTTCCTATATACCAACTTTATTCCAGTATCCTCCATTAGCTGTAGATGTCCCCACCAGTTTAGTTGTCTTTCTTGTATATAACCTATCATGGATTTTATTTCTTCCCCCTGCCTTTATATTCACATTCTTTATTCTGTCTCGGTTTGTTATTCTTTTCACAGATCTAAGGTATTTAATTTCCAAGCTTGCATTCTTCTCGTAATTCTTTTATTTTCGCTGTCATAAGTAAATATCGGTCTAAGAACTGTCATTTTGGTTCTTTTTGATATCTCCTTCTTATTAATTGATCCAGATTACCAATGCTGTCAATTGTTTTTGCTTTCATCATTATTTTTGTTTTATTCGCATTCATTTTCATTCCATTTAATTTTAGAGTCTTATTCCATATGTCCATATTTTTTTGAAGAGCTTTCTCTGTATCATAACTAGATTGTCAGCAAATGCACACTCGCGTATCTTAACTGGTCTAAGTTGCTTCTTACCTACAGAAAGCACCTGTGTATCTGTTTTGGTTTGCTTTATTATGTTTTCCATGAAAATATTGAATATTAGAGCTCCACCTTGCCTTATACAGTTTATGTTTTTTTCTGTAGAAACTCTTTATTACTCCTTTTAGTTTTGTATCAACTTTCTTCGCTTCCAGTATATCCTATATTTTCTCTCTACACTCAAAAGCTTTCTCCAAGTCTATCAATGCGAAGTATGTCTTTATTTTGTGTTTTTTCTATGATTTCCTTAACTGTAAATATGTGGTCGTGTACATTTCAGTGGATATTTATAGAAACGGCTGTAAATGAAAAAAATTGAAATCAAATTTATTGAATTTCGTTAAATAAACATCTTTATTTTAATACCATCAAAGCAGGATACTGCATAACCCCGTAGCAAATCGTTAATACCCCGTGAAAAAAAACTCGTCATATCCGCTAATGAACAACAGCATAAATTTTCCTTTTTGGAATCGAATTACTTAATTAAAAAAAATTAATTAAAGACGGTACTGAGTTGACAAACAATCTCAAATAAGCATCACAACATTTTAAATAAAATACCTAGATCAAAACGGTTGGGGCAACATACGTCTGTAATATAATTTCAAGTAGCTCGGCAAGTGTTATCATCATTCTACTGTTCCGCGAAATAAAGTGCACCCACCAGACCTTTGAAGCTTATATATTTATATAGGTTAGAACACACAAAAAAATATTAATCCTATTGTTAATATCACGGGTGAATGTGAATTTCGTAACGCGTTTACAAAATGGGTAGAGGAGGTGAGTTTATTTACTTTTAATTGAAAATAATTTTAAAAATTTTTAGGTTATATATTTTTTTAAATATATTATTGAAACAATTTTTTTAAAGCTACATTTATACTTTTTCATATTTTTTTTCTAAATGATTAATTTTGTTGAATATATTTTTATTTTAAATTTTGAAGAAAAGTCTGGTAGCTTTTATTTAATATTTTTGAAAATATTCTTGATATGCTTCATTGACATTTAATGGAAAATTTATACAGGTTAAAATAATATAAATTATTAACAAGAAACTTGATTTCTTCAAGTTACGTTGAAACAAAAAAATAATACACCATAAATTTACTAGAAATAATAATTATTTTGTTGAAACATACTTTTTCAGTAATAAGCATAGCTTCTTTTCAGGCAATATTATATAACTATTTAATTACTTTTTTTTAAATAATTTAGTGGTTTGGCATTATTTATGGATTGAAATTAATTAAAGTTAATAGAAATAATAATTTCGTCTGTTTTTCCTTATGAATGGAATTATAATTTTTTTTCATATTTATATTTTCAACGTTTCAGTAGCGTTTCTAGCTGCTATTTATTCCCTTTCTTCCACTGATCTGACTTGAATTCGAGAACTAGACAATCAAGGAAAATATTTCAAGTATAAGACTTCAAAAAATTGTTTTAAACTTTTTTTCGTTAGGACATTTCTCAATTGACTATATTTGTGATAAAAATTATATAACGTTCCTATAGGGTCGATTTCATAATAATAATAATAATATAAAGTCGAGTTTATGAATATTGTGTGGTATCACTGAAATTGTGGTATTTCTTTTTTTTTTGTTTTCTTACCAGTGTTGAATGTCAAAGCGACATCAACTAGTTTTGTTTGGAGCTTCGAAGACATTTATATGTAGAATGTCGTGTGAACCAGTGGTAATAAGGAAAAATGGCTGTTTTTATTACTGTTGATAACTTAGGATGTCAGAATTAGTGGAAAAAGACATTATTGCTTATGGTTAACAATAATTGCTCCATGATCTGGTGAAATGTACGTTACAGAAATGTTTTTTTACGTAGAAATGTTCATAAAACGCTTTTCTTGTTGCTTTCTTCTGTGATATGATTATTTTTGCTTTAAAGTATGTGTTAACAAGTTTTGTGGTTTCGTTTATTGGTAAACAACAATTCCAACAATAATTCATAAGAAAACCTGGATGAAAACTCCCACACAATTTCTTCAAAAATATCATTAGGCAAGCCCTGTAAAATTTTGCTTTTTAAATTTTTAGCGGTGGACCTACAAGTCTGTAAATAAAGTCCAGATTTTAATCTATACATAGGCCAGTTTGCGGAGACATTCGGTACATATTCAATTATTTTATCTGCAACTGTCATATAACGGATACGATTTGACACTATTTTCAGTGTTATAATGACGTATATTACCGCACTAGTGCGTTTTTGAAGACATTACCGCACTAGTGCGATAATAAGAATCTAGAAAAAAATTAAATATTTAAAATAACACTGGAAGCTGCATTTTCAATTTCCGAAAGGAGATTGTCTTCACTTGAACTCATTTTTATAGATTTTTGACAATTTGATGACATAACTGATTTATTTCATTTCCACATCTTTGTTTGTCTTTGTTGCTATGGTCACAAAATATGATACACAGTACCTCATGTTTTCAGTCAATATTATTAAAAATACGTTGGATTAAATTTTTTTTTAATTTTACGATATAGTTACTGTTAATAATACTAATAAACAGTTGTAGATAAAATTTTGTACGTAAAACGTGTGATAGGAATTATTATTACACGACTCGGCCTAAGGCCTCGTCGTGCAAACTTCACATGCGTTCGTTAATAATGTCCATATCCCACTAATTACGTAAATAACTATATTATTCCATTTTTTCTATTATTCTTTTGGGAATCAAACCACAATAATGTCTTTTGTTTTTTATTTCGACATTTCGGTAGCGTTCCAGCTACCGTTGTCAAGATTAACTAGTAAAAAAATTAATAAAATAATTTTTGGTCCCTATCTGACACAAGGAAAAAATATGACAACTAGACAATCAATAATATTTTGAAGTTTAAGACTACAAAACTTTGTTGTCAAATTTTATTAAGGTCCATTCATAGTAGATCACACCTCTGGTAAAATGTGAAATAAAATATTTTATTTTATGACATTCTATCGATATGATAGTCTACTAGAAATGGAATCCAGTGAAGTGCACGTTCCAGGAACGGTTTTTATTGGGATAGCGCGTTTTTTTCGCTTATATTGGAAATGTTAATAAAACGCGTTTCTTGATAATTTTTTTGTGTATGAATATTTAAGTTTTTGAAATAAGTATAACTCAGTTTGGTGATTTTGTGTATTGAAGTGTGTATCGATTAAGAACTATTCCAATGATGAATCATAAGAAAACCTGGATAAAAACTTATGATGCTATACTGATAACGCAGGTAATTGATTATTGGAAATTTCTCTTTCTAACATTGGTAACCAAATTTGACTACATTCGGCTGAAATACTAGCTACACATTTATCTGCATTTAGTTGTATTAAAGCACTTTCTTTGATTTTCCGTCTTTTATTTTTGGGCTCTTTCAATATTATTTTTGTCGAATCCCATTTAATTTTATGCCCCTCTTCCCAAGCATGTTTACAAATACCTGACTTGAAGAACTCTTTATCTTTGATGTATTTTTTATGTTCACTCATTCGGACTTTCAACGGTCTAGATGTTTCACCTAAATAGAATTTGTCGCATTCACAAGATATCTGATATAAGATTGTTCTTCATTTTTTGGTTTCGTTTTTGTTAAGATAGATCTCAAAGTATTGTTAGATTTAAAGCTGGTTCGAATATTAAATTGATTACCAATTTTCTTAATTCTTTCTGACAAACCCCTAACATACGGTATTGTCAAGTTTTTAAAAATTATGTTAGCTGAATTATTAATATTATTGTTTTTATTATGGGGTATTAACAATGAGCCTTTCTCTATATTCTTGATTTCTTTATTTACAAATTCTGCCGGGTAATTATTGGCATTTAAAACATTTTTCAGTAGAGTTTATATTTTCATTGACTCAATATTTCTGCCAACTATCGGTTAAAGAATTTTCATAAATGTTCAGCTCTTGTCAGAAGCGTAGCTAAGGAGTGGCATATGGACATACGTCCCCGGACGCCACGTTAAGGGACGCCAAAATGTGTATCAAAATAGTTATTTTCCTAACAAGTGCGGAAAGTGATACTTTCCCGCACGCGACAGCAGTTGACCCGAACGACGCGGAGCGGGAAAGACACTTTACGCATGAGTTAGGAACATTATCTTTTCTACGACAGTATATACAAAAAAGTTTACAAACCCATTTTTCAAAAATAATTTTATTTCAACATACATATGCAAAACTTTAACTAAAAACTAAAATAATTATTATAAATATTAATATTGAAAACACAAATTTTTTGCATTCTGTAAATTACTTAAAATTGCTGGTCCAGTGAAGTTATTTGTTGTTAACTGGTAAGTAAATGACGTCGGTGAGGATGTCATTGGTTGCATGTGGCATAAAGATGACGGCAACGATTTTAGGTCATTTGTAGATGAAAGAATTTTATTGGATATTTTTCGTAAATATTTATTCATCTGTTGTAAAAATAGTTATAACTTACGAAGTAAAAAACTATCTAATAAGGTTATAATTTGCATAATTTAACTTTCCCGCACTAGTGCGGTAAAGTGACACTTTCAGAATTAAAATACGTGCGGGAAAAATTAATTATTTAATTTTATTTTGATGTAAGCTAATGTTTCGCAAATCCGTTTGATAGATTTAATTTTGGAGCTTCACAAATATCTTCATTACAAACCAGTAGACAAGAATGATGTTGGCAATTAACAATTTCTGTTTTAATTGCCAGCTGTGAGCAGTCCTACAGCAAACTCAAGCTTATTTTGTCTTGTTTACGTGCTGCAATGGGACAAGATCGTCTGAGTGATCTTTCACTCCTTAATATCGAAAGAAAAACACTTGAAAATATTAATTTTGATTGACGACTTGCGACAGTCAAATCAAGATGGATTCATTTAATGTCTATGTCTATTCTAATCATGTATAATTAGTAGTATTTTTTATTCAAATAAATTGTTTACAATCGTATAGAAAATTATTAGTGTGTATTCCATTTTATGAAAATACCAGATGCATCGAAAATAAACTATATAAACCGAGAAATTTCAAAATTTTCTTCTTGGGGGCTCACCTACAGACTCCGTCGATCCGAGAAGGGGCGCAGATTATGTATACGCAGAAGATCCAAGCTATGCCACTGGTTTATCTTGCTAGTATTTCCTTTTAAACCAGATGAAATAAAAATATTTTAGAATTCCCAACTTTTTTATATTATAATTATTATAATATATCTTTTTTGTTGAATTTTTCGCTTGAATTATATAATAGATAATGTGAAACTTTTTATTCTAGTCTGAGCCAAATATTGCGTTGCACAGGAATTCCCGTCAGGTTCCTTAATGACCAATATAATATACATGAGTTGCCGTCCGACACTTGCAGGTATCTTAATCCCGCACTCGAATTGCCGTCCAGTTTATTTAATCTGTTCTGTTATCGGGAATGTACAAATACCTTTACCATTTAATTTATTTTATATTTCCTTAATCTCCTTAATTTTGTGTTTATCTTGTTGCGCGCAATTCGGCTCCTAATTTTGGTATTCTTACACGTATTCAGGTAGAAAATGACCGCTGCGCGCAACTCATCCCTGCCCAAATAAACACCTTTTAAACAGGTCAGTTTTCACCCTGACGGGAACTCGAGTGACAACTTAACGTACCCTAATTATGACACAGGTAGGGTGGTTATCCTGACGGGAATTCGTGTGCGTCCAAGTATTGATTACTACTACATTGGATTCATTTACTCACTTTTTACACTCAAATATAATATCAAAACTGTTTGGGTGAAAATTCCACACTTGTGATTTTTAACCAATCAGAACGTGTATTTCTGTCAGATCACCACAGCAACGGATGAATTTTATCGGAAATTTTTTCCTGGTGGGTACCCAACAGCGAATCATACTGGAAATTTTTTTGAGGTTTATAGTGACAGAATATTTTTTTTGACAATCTAATTTTTATTTGGTAACATGATAATTTTGATTAATTTCAACAAAAAGCTTAAAAAATGTTTTCTAAATTCATGGACCATAATGATTGATGTTCTATGGCAGGTTGATTCGAAGTTGCTTGCTCTTGATTTAGAGATTCTTGGACTGTCTTTGCAGAAGTTGAAGCAGACCTTATTGCGTCAATTATATCCTGATGATGGCCCGAGTCAATTTGCAGATATGGTTTTATGGAGTGACTGCTACCATGCCCTGTTATTTTAATCAATTGCTGTTCTCCAATTTCCGTTTTGGCTAGAGTTGAAACAGCAGTGGCCCTCGCAGAATGATTTGTTATCTTGATCTTGTTGACATCGATTCCAATCACTGATACCACCGATTTGAACCAGGAAGATATTGTATTTTGTCCTTGTTTTGTTCTTGTACCAACCTTTGGAATTGGGGTGGTGCCAGTTTGGATTTGGAGTTAAAAATAAACGATTTGTTTTGATGAGCTGGTCTCGCTTGCTTATTAGTTTTTTGAACAGTCTTACTGGGCATAATTATTCATTGACAAGCCACTTACTGTTGGCCATTCTTTTTGAATCGCCTTGAGTGGTCTTGGAGAAAACCGGGTTATACTCAATGCGTCCTGTTGGTTTCCCATTGATTGTCAATTTCCTCCACAAAATATTTTATTGTTGCTGCCGCTCCTTCATTTCCTCTCCAGGCCAATTCATGAGCAGCAATGTGAAAGAACTTTCTTTGCAATCCTTCCGGAGTGTTTTCGTCCCAAAGCTCAATAATCTTTATCAATTCGTCTGCTTATAGTGCGAATGAACTTGCCGTTCTCTTGGTTGGATCTATTTGTAGCTTCCGACGCTTAGCATTTTTTGCAGCTCTAGCGTTCACAAATTCTATGTCAGAGAATGGATTGAATTTGCGATTATACCTTTCGAAAAAATATTCCTGCAACTGCTTAGCTGTAGAATTCCATAGAATTTTGATAACACTCTCCATGTAGTCTTCGGAGTTCTTTTTTCGCATGTTGAAGGCATAGTCTTCAAGAATGAGCGCCAGTTCTTCCACAGGTATATCCGCTCTGTCGAAATCATACGCTTTTTCTGTGCAAAAGTTTATAAACTGCTTCCATACACTTGCCTTCGATTTCCTAGTATTCGCTGGTGTCAACTGCTTAATATTCTGGAGAATATTTTCTTTACTTTCTTGACCGAAGCGAGACATTTTTCTACGTCGTGCTGTTTTGACAAATTTTTGACAGAAATAATTTCTAGTTTGGAGTTTCACTGAGTTGCCATGGTAACTGAATAATCAAGTTGACAAAACCTGTTTTGCAAGAACTTGATGTTGTTGGAAACACATTAGTTGTGGAATTTTCTCACCGAATACCACACGAGGTCAAAATTATCAATTATCAAAAATTATTTCTCGTCTTCGACTCGGGATAATTTTCAAAATATTCATGAGCTCGAAAAAATTTCCGGAAATAATTTGACCTCTAGTGGTATTACTATAGTGAATATTTTTTATAATATGAATGAAATTTTATTAATATTTTCGGCCTTATACTTAATGTTACCGAATGAATTCTCCTTCTTTTGAGAGAAAGCTTTTCAAATAAAAAACTAAGTATAAATGTTATTCAATTTTACCCGATGCATTTCAGTCTTCTTTTTTCGCTGTAATCCATTGGGTACCCTATCTCTTGCTCCCCGCATTTCTACAAAACGATGGCATTTCAGATAATGTTAAAAACTAATATAATTGTAAATTAAAGTCTAACTATTATTCGTTGTTTACCAGTAAACAATATAAACTAAATGAGGATCTTTCAACGACCTCATTCTAGAATGGTCTATTGTGAGGTTAGGTTATGATTTTTTTGACTGGTTCTTCTCTCAGTTAAGTGCTACTTCAACTGGATATCTCAACCTTCTGTCAACCGGAGATGAAAACTCAAACCGGAGATTATAAAATGCAAATTACTAGTTAACTGTCGGTTAAAACCCAATCGGCATTTATCTAAAGATTATAAAACTGGCCCTTGAGAGTATTTTTCATTATAAATGCTATTTTCAGATTCTTATAATCTTCCAATTATGTAATTTTATTTTGAACACTCGACGTGCCTTTTTAAATTATTTTACAATTCCTATAAATTTTTCGAACTAAAAATAAAACGCATGAGTTTAATCACATCAATTACAATCATTAATCATCCTATAAAAATATAAATTAGGTAAATTTGAACTACCATGTTATTGGTATTTTGTTTTGTTCCATCAAGTCACGATCTGCCTACAGCTGTTTTCAATCAAACTAATTTTCTGGAAATATTTGCGGTTTTGTAGTGGAATTTTAATAAACATCTTTGCTACTTATATTTTATTTGTTTTCGAATATTGAAATAAATTTTTAGTAATAAAACGGAATGAAAAGAAAAACTACTGGTTGTAAACAAACGTTTTCAATGAAACAATTATGTCAATAATAAAAATTCCAGATAAAGTGAATACAGAATTGTTTACAATTCACAATGAAATGTTTTTGTTGCTTCTAAAATAATTACGATCTTCCAATTGTGTGCAATTTTTTTCCATTCGAATTAAATGGTATACAAAAAATTTTAATTGATCTCGAAAATAAGGCACTAGCAGTGAAATACAGGCAAAATAAGATTTAGTTAGAAATAGGTTTAATCTCAAAAACCAAGTTAAGTAATGATAAAAATAACAAATCAAGTATATTTTTCCTAACAAATGTTTGAACAATCCCAGATTGTAGATACTATGTTCATTTAATAACCAGGAGGAGTAATTTGAAAAGCCTTACCCACACCACTAAAAGTTACCAAAATAGTTACTGAAGGGTGTGTTCCGAAAAAGTGGTCAACAGTCGTGTTCCAAATCTATTAAATATGCCTTGATTGATAAAGAAATCATCCACGCATAGTCATAAGTATTATTTAGATATTAATGTTCATACCTAAGTATTAAACAGACGGGTATTCTGCCACATGTAAAGCCTTTCCTTGTTTCGTATTTGAAGTTTTTAATTCAAACTGAAAAATTAGAACATACACATAACATAACTCTAATATGGCTGTTTTTAATTAGCAAATAACTGAATGCAATAAAAAGGAAGTCAATAAGTCAGTTTTAGAAATATTTTATAAGGTTCACTATACTTTCAGTTTTCGAATACTTGGAGATACTATCTTCATGGTAATCTTCCTTTTTTTGCCTTCAAAAACCCATTTTCTAACAAAACCCATTCTTTTCTATATTGTTCCAAATCTTCGATAGCTTATAACTTCTATAGATAGATATTGTCATGCTCTACTTTTGACGATATTTTTCCAAATGTGTAGAAATATAATACATTTGATTTTTCAAAGGATTACACAATTGAATTTAACTTGATTCAAAGCTTGCAAAATTTTATGTGGTGTTACTCCACCAATATTTTATGCACTGTATTTTGGTCCTCACCTCGGTATAATAAAATAACAAGAGCGGATGTGATGACAAAATTAAGTTTATTCATCTGTCAGAACTATCAAAAATGGAAATTATCAGCTGATGTATTAAAAAGTGTTGTGTGAAACTGGGTGGAATCTGAACAATCAGAGGTCTACAGAATTGCCAACTTAAATTCAAATTACTCCTCCTGGTTTTTAAATGAGATTATAATACCACATAAATATGAAGTATCGTTAACGAATTTGAAGTTTGTCCATATTCAAAGCACCGTTTCGGCTTGTGATCATTGTTCCTATTATTACTGGTTCCACGTATTTCTTTAGCTGTTTCTAATATTTTATTTTCAAACTTATTCCAGGTTGTCTATACAGATACAGAATGTACTTTTGATAAGTTTAGTATTGTTAGTAATTCAGTGGTTTTTTCTGATGCTAACTTGTTTGACAGTCTATAGGCTTTTATTGATTCGTTTGTTTTCGTCATATTCCTCAAGGTTATTTATATGTTCTTTTATTTTCGTTACTAGTGGGCAGTGGTCGCTACCAATTTATTTTCCCCTTCTTGCTTTTTTGTCCATTATTTCCTGTCTGTTACATGTTTTAAAACAATGTAATCGATTGTTTATTCTAGCATTATTTCTGCCACCATCTTGAATTTTTTAAAATGACAACCTAGGTCGTGTGACCCATCACAAAAAAGCTTATTTTTTTTCTCTTTCCAAAAATGATCCCATAAAATATCGTTTTCATTTTTCTAGATTAAAGTGTACCGTACCTACTAATTATTTGGACTTGTAGGTTTTTAAAATAAAACAAAAAACAATAGGTGGCATTAAAAACGTCATCCACATCACTAGTTCATTATTTATGTACAAATTGTCAAAACTGATACTAATTTCAAATTAGCACGAAATTTGAAAGTAAATTAAGAATAATGGCACATTTATCAGAAAAACAGCGCATCCATATCTCAATGTTGGTTGGATGTGGGATCGCAAACGTATACCCATAAATCCTGAATGCCCTCCTAGTTTTTGAGATAATCGCATCCAAACGTCCCCTCGCTTACGCGGCTGCACTACCTCTATAAATGCTACCGTCTATAAAATTAACTTGTAAACCGGCGGACAAATTCTTCCATAACTCGGTCAAAAATTAATATTTTTCGATGATTTAAAGTTCATTGTAATGGGAATATCCGTAGGTATCAAAATATGTACCTTTAACCCCGTTCTCGCCCGTCGAGGACATTGCAAAAAGTGGCCAGTGTTATTTTTCCCCAATATTTTGACCTCTTCCATTAAACCATTGACATTTTATTTGTTTCAAATGGTTTATTGTTTATTATCCCTTGTTTTTTCAAATGGGGTCTGGGCAGTCCTGAATGTTCCTAGAAATTTTTTTTCAGTATCTTTGTGGCGTTTCAATAAAAAGTTTATTTATTTGCATTTTTCAGTCGTTTTCGGAGTTCTCACAAATCTTGTAAACAAGCGAAAATAAAGAACTAATGTTCAATTATTTTGTTATTAAATGCACACCATTTGAAAGCTTACTATGTCTACTCTCTGAACCAATATTTTTATTCGGAATACAATGCACTCTTTTTCAAGGACCGGGAAAATTGGTAACACCAGCATTTTTTAAATGCTTTAAATTGGAATTTCACTTTCCTGTTCTGGATATTATCAATTCGTTAAATGTTGTAGCACCGCCAAATGCGTCCTTTGTATAATAGTGTAATGTGGTTGTTACGGGGTGGTATTCGACGTGGATAGGCCTCTCAACTGATGGTGTTGCTGGTCACTCGGAGGGTCATCTTACAGGAATAAAACAACTATGTACCTGTAGCACTGGGATACGTTCTATTTATTACTTAAACTTACTACTATACATTATACTACTTATTACTTATGAATTGTGACATTCATATTCTAACATTCACATTAACACTAATATTAATAATAGTTCTTAAAACACTATCGTTTGCATATTTATACGACAAGTTAAGTTCGTCATAAGTAAATATAAATGATACTATTTATGTTTATTTCACGCTCTGAACTTGACATCGTACGTGCGACCTTCCTACTTCTATTTATGTATCGATTCAACGTTCTTATGATTTATTGAAATTAGCTTCGAGGGAATTTATGTCTTTTATTTAAATATTATTGTACACTTATTATATTGACCAAAAGGCATCACAATAGTTTGTATCTCCAATTTTTATATGCTTTCCATGTATTTCTTTTTTATTTTATTTCTAAATTTCTCTTCTGTCAAAAAGCTATATATTTCATCTATTAATATTATTTGATTTTCCAAAACCACTTTGCATGACTTCCAAAAAGAGCAATAAATGTTCATTAAATGGTAGGTACTGATAAATTTTTTTTTCTATGTAAATTGAACAAAAATAAAATATATTTCGATGCAATACATACTTAGACATTTAGTTTTAGCACTTAGCTTTGTAAGTTATAATTTTGTACTAACCAGTCTGCGTTCTACTACGTATTACAGATCTGCAGCCAAATAAGACTACGAATACTTTTTAAAATAATTTTTACATGTTCAATACACCTAGCTACATTTTTGATGCCACCACGATAAGTGAGTGAATTAATAAATAAAATTAACACATTTAATATAAATTCCAAGATTCTGCTAAATATTTAAGATAACCATGCTACTTATTACATTTAAGTAAGTACTAAAAACGTTCTAATAATTTGTGTATATATATTTGTTTGGCTATTAGCATTATTAGTTTAATCAAATTTGGTGGAATTCAATATACCACGTTTTTAAGACGAACTACACAGTGAAAAATATTTTTCTTGCAACTAAAAACTGTAGCGCATTTTTTGTTTTATTTTATCACTTATTATGTGATAATTTTCTGCATCCAACGTCTTATAGCTCTCGGCTATCAAGATAATAATAATAATTTAAGTTGTATGTAGGCAGTCTGATTTATGTCAAAGCCGGAAATGGTTGGTTTTATCAAGTAATTCTCTTGTTTGTGAAATTTTGTCCATATTTTCTTTTATTATCATTCAATTTTGAATAATTTCTAAAATTTCAATTCTCTAACTCATCGTGAAATAAGTTTAAAATCTTGTACAAAGGCAAAGGAAGTTTCGCTTTTTATTTGCTGTTGTATTCTATGGTACCTATTATAAATAAATACATATTAAATAAATTAAATAATGAAGAACTTTGTCAAGGTTCCTAACAATGACGATCCAACATTCAAATACTTGCAAAGTAAATATCTCAGTCTCAGTGACGCCACAATAAACCTTCTTTGCCCAAAAATAAGAGACATACTGTTTCGATTTACGGGGCTTATGAAAAAGGAATGGGTGTATTTCAGGTCAGCTGTTCCTGTTTTTTGCGATAGAATGGAAGAGTGTGGAAATTATTGAAGCTGGCAAGAATTTTGATGCGTTTCAGGCTCTGGGATTCAGAATCTACGTCTGAAAGAGGTCCAACGATCTTTTTTTGTTGAACTGAATAGTTTGCAGTTCCAGACTGTTTTAGACGCAATAAATATTCTGGCTGAATTGATGCGTTTTCGAGGTACTCTTGAAGACAAAAATCATTGCTGATACTTCCGCTTGAAATATTGTTGGAGTGTTGCCTAGTGCTGTTGATATTTTAGTATCAGGACCTGTAAAGCCTACATCTACCTAGAAGACCACCGTAACGTGCTGAAGTAATACGAAGGCGGTTCCAGTACGCTGCGTGTAAAGAGTGTGGAAGTAATGGTACAAAGATTCTGTTCAATAGGGGACTGCGGTCCAAGTTGCCAACCAAAAAAATTTCACATTTTTCTACCACTGGGGAAAGAAAATTTCCGCACGATTTTGTCATGTAAAGGTTGGTATTATTTATAAATATCCGTAAATATATCGAAATTTGTAAAAGTCATATCTGATAGGCTAATAGTTGTGTTGGAGCACCTGATTTCACGTCAATAATGTCACCAGAATGTCACCAATACGCCATCCATCTTTAGGGGTTGTGTTCAGAAAACACAATTGTTGCAGAACCGTTGAGTGAAAGTTCTGTGAACGCACTTTGATTAGTGAGCGAAGCCATTTTCCTAAGTGGTTTTAAATTGCACTCGGTGAGCACAACACGATGCAGATTGTGATATTTTTATAAATATTGTCTATGGTTTTATTATTAGTAAACAAACATTATACTTAGTAAAGGTATTAGTGAAATAAATAAGTATTACAACATGAGTGATGATTATGAATATGAACTGATTTATATGTATAATTATGTAGCATACAGCATAACAGATACGAAAAATGTTCACAAATGATTGAAAAATGTTTTGTATTTATTTATTCGATTATATGTGAGTATTCTACATATCTGTAAATCTGTGATATACATATACTAAAGATTATCTAGAAAAATAATCGTTCAGAAGACATACGTCAACCATTCGTTACTCAGTGAGCGCTCATCAACAGTTGAGCTAGGTATATGTTATGTTTTCTGAACGCTACCATTATTGACGTGAAATCAGGTGCTCCAACACAACTTTTAGCCAATCAGATATGACTTTTACAAATATCGATATATATCTAATTTGAAGAGTCGAGGCTCCGTTTACGGATATTTATAAATAATACGAACCTTTACATGACAAAATCGTCCGGAAATTTTCTTTCCCCAGTGGTAGAAAAATGTGAAATTTTTTGGGTTGGCAACTTGGACCGAAGTCCCCTATTGCCTGGGCTGTTCGGTATAACCCAAACGTATGAATGAATGAACGATTTGGTTTTGTGTTAACTTGATAAGTTACTATTTTAGCAGATATAACATAGGCATCTTCATGGATGCTCCAGTACTTAAGTCTTAAAGACTTAGATTTTCCAGAGCGATCTTCCATGTATGCAAATGTAATTATGGAAGGTCTAGCATTACTATGCACCCGTGCATGCGAATTGTTGCACTTTTCGCAGCTCTGTCCTTGATATTTGTTGCGTTGGTTGTCAACCGGAATTAATTACTTAGGGCCATTCGCACCGATTATCCTAAAAAGTCATACTTAACTAAGTGACACTTATAATTTAAGTGGAACTTCGTTCGCGCCGTACCTCCCTTAACTAAGTGGGAGGTTCCATTTGAGAACGCCGCAATCCTTAAAATATTTTTTTGAAAAAGAAGATCTTGTCAGGAATTAACCAATTAACGGCAGTCGTTAAATGCGTTTAATATTAGTTGGTGTCATCTTTGGTTTTGATGTTTTGATAAGTATTTTTTCTTCCGAGTCATTTTAGTAGTTAGACTTCCATTTTATTTAAGGATAAAAGATGACAGATATTGAAGGGTGGAAAATAACCACTATTTATAAGATCTTCAATAAGGTTTTGTGATTCTAGCAAGTAAATACAGTTGAAGAAAATATGATTTAAATCACCTTTTAATATGACAGTGGGCAGGAATATAAGTTGAACCAACATCTATGCGGAATTTCTTGTTGAATTAGGGAATATTGGGTATTAGATATTTTACAATAATCGATCCAATATTTTTTCCAAAGACGAATTTGTTTTACCCTGGAATTAGCAAAAGCGTCTGAAATAGTTAGCGGATAAATAGATGTGTCACCATTTTCTACTGCATCTTTAGCTAGATGATCTACATATTCATTATGTTTAAGTCCTATATGTGCTTTGACCCATATCAGCTGAACAAATTTATTGTTTTTTTAATTGAAATAACATCTTTAGAAAAAATGTTAATAAGAACCGAATCAATCACCAAGAAAATATTCATAGCAACACATTTGATAATCAAATAATAATTAAAAGATATTTTTGCTACTTCATATAAAAGCACCGAGCAGCTCATTACTATAACTTTAACCTAAATTTGTCCTCAAGGTTTCGTCACAATATTCTAAATATACAATGTTTTTATGAGAGTCATTTTCATGCACTTAATTCAACAATTAGTTACCATTAAATTCCATGTTACATAATATTTCTCAAAATTAATTTAGAAAATCATTGCTTTACAGCCACTGTAATTAAGTTGATTACAATAATTATGTATAATTTGCAGTGAGGAAGTTGGTGTGGAAAAAAAAGTGGGAAACCAGATAACAACACTGACGAAAATTTTTTCGTTGAAAAAGCTTTTATCCGTACCTAGCTATTAACGATTCATGGGATCATAAGAAAATATGAAATCATGGAAAAATTTGATAATATATTCACTTCGAAAAATTCAAGTTATACAGTGTGTCTATTTAAGTTGGAACCATATGGAAAACTTATTTATTAGTGGTTTTATGAAAAAAAGTTATTCTTGATAGAAAGTTCTGCATGGTCCAAAAGTTGAAATGCAACCATCAGATATCAATTTTTTCAAGCAGTATACGAGGTCTGTCAAAAAATTTGAATTTTGTGCAAGAGTAAAGTATCTTTATTATTAAAAATTTTAAGTAACCACATAAAAAAAGTCAAGGGGAGTTAAATCAGCAGACCTAGGAGGCCCGAAAAGATCTGAATACCTGTGAATCACCTTCCCATTAAACATATTTTCAAGGAGTACTCTAACGTTTAAGGTACTATGGATGGAAGCACCGTCTTGTTGGAACCAAATTGTCATACGTTCTTGTGACGGAAGGTCGTTCAAAAAAATCTCTCACCTGATTATCTAATAATTGTATGTAATGTGCGGCATATAAGGAATGTCGAAAAAAAAGTCCAGCTAATTTATTTTTGTATACACCACTCATCGGAAAATATTATATTCCTTGTGAAAAATGGGTCTTCAACCAACTTTCCTTGGATCATAGCGCAGAATTCAAAACGAATATCGTAATCCCTTGGTAGTAACGTGTGTACAAATTGCGGTTTGTATGCATGATATTTTTTTTTTCAAAATATTTGCCACTGTATCTTTACTAACTGAAGTAGTTTGGATTGCAGAGGCCCTTTTTCTTAATGACATTTTTGGGTCTTCTACAACAGAAAGCATCACTTCAAATTCAGTGTCGTTATTCGCAAACCGTTTTCGGCGTTTATTCTTAAATTTATTTTCTATACTTCCACTAGCCTTAAATTTATTTAAAATTTTTGTTACTGAACTTTTTTATTAGTGATTTTATGAAAAAAGGTATTCTTGATCAAAAGCTATGCAACTTTTGGACCATGCATAGATTTTGATCAAGAATACCTTTTTTCATAAAATCACTAATAAAAAAGTTTTCCATATGGTTCCAACTTAAGTAGACACACTGTATGTATAATTAAATGGGAAATAAAAAAACAATGGTCAATTAGTGTTGCAAATACTATAGTTTTGGCGGTCATTTGTAATAAATTAGGATATTTGTAAAATTTTAAACTTTTTTCCAACAAAAAATTAATGAAACACTAATATATCAGTGTTTTCGATATAGTAGCTAAAACTAGAATTTAAAAATATAAAAACACCTTTAATTGCAAAGTTGTTGGCTTAACTCTCATGTACCTACCTGCAAATAAGCAT
>CAJUYG010003176.1:0-23426 GCA_910591675.1 Galerucella calmariensis
CGAGAAGTTTTGAGACATCATGTGCAGTAGTAGATAAAATAACTCAACAGCTTTCTCAATTACACGTGGAAATGAATTTACTCCACTTACCCAAACACCCTTTAAATTGCCTGGCAGATCCTGAATTTGTTAAGCCTTCCAACGTAGATATTCTGCTGGGAGCAGACATTTACTACTCTCTATTAAAACCACATATTCACAAACTTGGAAATAATTTACCTATTTTAATTGATACATACTTAGGATGGGTGATTTCAGGTATAGTTCCTCCTCATTGTCTCAAAGCACGTACTACTTCCACTTCTCATACCTATTCTTTTCATATGTCTTCATCGTGCCCCCCAGAAGAGTTGTCTGTGGATGCGCTGTTGGGAAAATTTTGGGCACAAGAAGAAATTACCCCTGCTGAAAACAAGTCAGAAGAGGACATTATGACAGAAAATGTTTTCAAATCAACTTTGAAAAGATTAAAAAATGGAAGATTTCAAGTTGACCTACCTTTAGTAAATCCGGATGCGCACAAAGAATTAGGAGATTCTTTTGTGACAGCCAAAAATCGTTTCATATGTTTAGAAAAAAGACTTTCTAAAGACATTAGTTCAAGATCAGAATATAGAAATTCGCTTCTCGAATATATTTAGTTAGGCCATGGAAAAATGGTGCCACTTTCTCTTCATAATTTAGAAAATGAGCACAACTACTTCGTGCCTTTATTTATGTGTTTTCAGGGAACAGAGCACCAGTACCAAGGTCAGAATTGTTTTTGATTTTTCAGATAAATCTTCTACAGGACTATCATTGAATGATGTGTTATTGAAAGGATCCAGAGTACAACCTGAGCTTATAGACATTTTAATTCGTTTTAGAAACTTTAAATATGCCTTGACTGCAGACATTGAAAAAATGTACCGGCAGATTGAAGTTAATCATAAATTCCATTTTTTACAAAATGTTTTATGGAGAGACTCTCCCAATGATATTTTTTCTTGTATGCAGCTTCAGACTGTGTCATTTGGTCAAAAAAGTGCGCCTTACTTAGCCTGTAGAGTCCTTAAAAAATTTCCTTAGAAAATGATCAATGTCCTGAAGCTCAAGCAGCAGTTCACCAAACAGTGCCCATCACTGTTTGGTGAAAACTACCATCAACAATTGGCGTACCACTACATTTTTCGAGCGGGTTTATTTATTTCATAAAATTTCCCTTTGCTATGGAAGTAAGAAGAGAAATTTTGAGAGAGGATCATTTTTTTTGTTTCTACTTCTGTCGGCAGTCCCTATTTAGTTTTGTTTTTTCATATATGTGATGTTGATAATACATCATCCAAAATAATGAGCGCAAGTGTTATCTTGCCCTCTGAAACGAAGACTCCGTTACCAAAGTAGATTCTAATTTCAGCTCAAAGCTAAATTAAAAATATTTGTAGGCATATGTTGAGTCTTGAAAACATATATCTGCTCTTTGGTGGAAAAACTGTGTGAAAATACCAATTAACTGAGTATCTATATTCATATCTAGGAATTTATCCATTTCTCAAATGTGGTTAAAATCCAATGAAAGTTTTCAAAGGAACACAAAGTCGAACCAGAGCGATCACTTATATAGAACACTTATAAAATCGACCTAAAAATTCTTGAACACTGTTCACCATTGAATAGACTGTCCAAATTGTTCGGATGGCTATATTAGGTTCCGTGATCTGGATTGCCTAATTTCCATGTACCGGGTGGTACCTACAATAAGCCGATCTCTCGGCTTTATATCAGAAACTATTCAGTTACTTTAGGAAAAAAAATTCCTAAGGAAAAGTGGACAAGAGAAATTGTTGGGAATTGCTTTCAAGTTTCTAGGTTAACCGCTAGGGGGCGTAACCTGTGAAGAAAAATTTAAAAACCAGTTTTTTGTGAAATATGCCCAACTATACCCAGTGTTAAATAAGTAAACTGAAAGAAGGCCTAAATTTCGCACAAATTTGTTTAATTACTGTTTATTCTATTTTTCCAAATAAAGTGTGGGGGAAAGTGTTTGTGGATAAATACTATAGCTTTGGTTTGAATCAACCGATTTTAACGAAATTAGTGTCAATAGAAAGAGTGTAGATGAATTAATCACATCTACTATAAAACAATGGAATTTAATTTTAATTATCATCAAGTTTCAATGACCAAGATATCTGTATGATCTTTCTTTCCCATGTTTAATTTTAAGTTATAATACAGGGTGTCAATACTATACTCACTTATGTTTATGCGTTTTTATTTATATCTAGAGTTCGACAAAAGCTATCCACATGCGGTTTGCGCCGTTTTGTTGAGAATATGATCCAGTTCCATTATAATTCACAATAATTAGGTGTTTCCATTAAACATTTTTTAAGAAAACAAATTCTAATTTTTTTCATTCGAAAGTACCCCCTACCTATGACAATTAAAACTAAATTCCATTGTTTCATAGTAGATGTAATTAATTCATCCACACTTTTTCCATTGACACTAATTTCGTTAAAATCAGTTGATTCAAACCAAAGTTATAGGTATTTATCCACAAACACTTTCCAACTTTCCCCCACCCTTTATTTGGAAAAATAGAATAAAAAGTACTTGAATAATTTGTGTGGAATTTAGGCCTTTTTTTAGTTTACTCATTTAACACTGGGTAAAACTGGGCATATTTCACAAAAAACTGGTTTTAAAATTTTTCTTTACAGGTTACGCTCCCGAGCGGTTAACCTAGAAACTTGAAAGTAATTTCCAGTAATTTCTCTTGTCCACTTTTCCCAAGGAATTTTTTATAGTTATAACATGAATAGTTTCTGATATATAGCCGAGAGATCGGCTTATTGGACCACCCAGTACAGTAGTATCACGAAACGATTAATTTCTGTACCCGATATAACACGACTTTCTTCGGCACTTATATTCAATTCATCTATTAAAATAATAGACAAAAATGGACTTGAACGGTCTTGTTTAACTTCATTAGTTGTCTTTTTAATTAATTTTTTGTTAAGTCTTTGGTACATGCAATAGATATTTCCAGCAAATGACGGTCATTTGGCATTCACAAATATGGATTCTCATTCACCCATGATTTTGTAGTATATTTCCAAGTACACATGATTCTACCTTGAAATGATTTTATCTATTAACTTGCAATTACGAAAATTGTGAACAGCTCCGTCTAATTTGAGAATGAAAATATTTTTTATTTAAAGTAAATCCACTTTATACTGCTCTAATACGAAGGGTGAAGTACTTTTAAGAAACCTTTTTCATACTTATATTTTATTAATCCCATCAGTGGATGGACTCCTACTTCGCAGTACTTCAACGAAAATAAGGATAAAGCGGATTCTGTGAACGATACAAAATGATGTGCAAGCTCAAGCCTACTTGGGTAGTTTAAAAGGGGCAATGAAAATTCACTTATTCACTGACAGCATGCTATTTTACAGAAATTTTGGGATATAGTGCTGGACTCGCACAATAAATAATTGAGATAAAAAGCTTGTACTTGATAAAAACATCAATTTTTCAATAATTGATACGTCTCAGTGCGTCTATTTTTCAGATAAATGTAACAATACTGTACCGTTTTTAACTAAATTCATTTCATCAACTGTAAATATATATGATGCTCCATGGAGGAAGAGAAGTGGAAAATATGATGAGAAAACATTATGGATGCGAATATTATTGAAGAAGCTTCTGGTCCCTGCAGTTTGTAATCCTGGTTAATGACAAAAATGGATCCACTCGTTTTTATGTAGAATATGAAAGACTTGGTCAGGTTACAAAAAAATAATTTCAACCACTGCCAAGAATGGACGATACACAAGATCTATCTGGGGCCCAATTCTCGAGTCTGTAGGAGTTTTTTCCTATATGAAGATGTTCCCATGCTTTCAGTTTCCATAGAAAAACGAAATTTCTCAGATACGTATTCTTGAACCAAGTGAAATTGTTTTTCCTACAGAATTGAAAGATTACAGTGTTTCGTTGATAGTTTCATGAGATTAAACGTATAAACCAATGAAATATGAGTAATTCATGTTGGTAATAATCATTTGAAAGAACTCCGTTATCTGACATTAGTTGTCAATTTGAATTTGAATTTTGAGTAGAGAATTAAAAAATGGATAAAAGTATTTTGAAAAAAGGGCAAAGATGTGGCAACATGAGCCAAGAGCTCATTGAGTTGATGGAGGCGGCTGAAGACCTCCAAAGGTAAATTTCATCCACTTTTCACCTACAAAGATTCTCAGCGTCAGTGGAAAGAAATAGAAGAGAAGATGATTCCAATACCAGGGGCAAAAAAAGACTGGATTCACTGGCGAAGGGTAGGTGTATAACCGCATTAAACACAAATTTTCAAATAATAATCCCAACAAAGGCTGACTAAGATGTCGCTATAAATTGAAAATTTTTAATTACATCCACCAACACTTAACAACTTGGTTGTTAAAAATAGACTCTCTGCCACAAAACCAACAGGTATCGAACAAAAGTCGCACGCATTCAAAATTTGATAAAGAATGAGTTGCTCAGAGGTACCTATCTATTATTGATTTACCTATATACTTTATAATTACAGAAATTATTTGGTACTATTTACTAGTTTACCAAATATTCAGCAAGGGGCAATACTGCCGTAAAATGAGAATTATAGAAATTTTTTACTATTGTTGTAACAGGCTTTTAGACTGTTACAAATTCCACCTCAACCTCCTTGAAATTTTCATACAAAAGAGAAAATTCCAATCAGTGTTGAATATTTACTGTTATCCAACAGAACAAACAAAAAATATAAGAGAGAAAGAAAAAAAATAAAAGAACCCAAAAAAAAAATTCAAAATCTATTCAACTATATTCAAGTTACCTATTCCCACTCAAGTTCTTTCTTAGATGGCTTCAAATCCTTTACATGCCACTGTCCACGAAAATTACCTTCTAAATCTTTAAGTTGGTAGGACCACGGTGACACTTTCCTAAATATAACGAAAGGGCCTAAAAATTTAGGAGCAAGTTTGGCCGAGAAACTTTTTGCAGCATCGGATTGTGGAAAATTTCGTCGGTAGACTGTATCTCCTATTTTATACATCCCTATGTCGCAAATCATAGTATTTCTTATTCCTTTCCGCTGACTTCATTACTTTTTCCTTAATTTCGGCATACAATTTCTTGAAAGCATTAGAGCGCATCTCAAATTTCTCCTTCGATAAAGCGGATTTATCAATTTCGAATCCTTCATAATCTCTTATTTTCACTGGTTCTAGGTTAACAGGAAATTCTTTACCAAAAACAACAAAATATGGTGAATAACCTAAGACATCATGGACTTGAGTTCGCATCGCACAGGATAACTTATGTAAATGTTTATCCCAATCCTTGTGGTTGTCTTTGATGTAACATCGAATCATTGTTTCTAGAGTTTTATTTTGCCTTTCTGTAATATTCGCTTGGGGATGATAATTCGGAGTAAACACCTGTTTAATACCATAAGACAAAAGTAGATTACGAAATCTTTCGGATACAAGCTGAGAACCATTATCGCACATTAAGATTCGCGGCTGACCAAACAACAAAATTAAGTGCTCTTCTATAGCATTACAAACTAATTTAGAGGTAGAATTACGAAGTGGTATGACAAGAGGAAATTTACTAAGGTGGTCGACAATAACCAAAATAAATTTAAAACCTTTAGATGATCGAGGGAGCGGTCCAATCAAATCACATGAGACCACTTCGAAGGTTTTATCTACAAATCTATGAGAAGCTAAAAGACCAGCAGCCTTCTTTTGCTCCGGTTTATTTTGTGCACATACTGTACACTTTCTAACGTATGCAGAAATATCAGACTTCATTTTCGGCCAATAAAAATGTTCTGAAATCCTCTTGTATGTCTTGAATACTCCAGGATGACCTGCCAAAGAATCATCATGATTTTTAAGTAAAATTTGCTTTCTCTCATATTTTGGTATGACACGTTTCCAATTACTGGAAAAGTCGAGACCAGGAATCTTTTTAAAAGACACATATTTATACAAAATAGAATCACATACTTTCCAGCTAGGATAATGAATAGGATCTTTACTTATCTTTTCTAACATGGAAGAATACCATCTATCAATTTTTCCACTGTCAATAACACAGCTAGTTACCTTTATTTCATCAATGGCAGGTACCGAACGCGATAACATATCAGGCACAACGTGTTCTTTACCTTTTCTGTGAATCAAGTCAAAAGAGTACTGTTGAAGCTTCAAGGCCCACCTACCAAGCCTTCCCATCGGGTCTTTTAAATTATTTAGCCAACATAACGACCAATGATCCGTTATTACCGAGAAATGTGTACCTTCAATATAAGTTCTTAATTTTTCGATGCTCCATAAAACAGCTAAACATTCCCGCTCAGTAGTTGAAAATTTCCTCTCTTGTTTTGTAAGTGACCTAGACAAATAACAAACCGATTCCGATTCCGATTCCTGGGTGATTCTGAGTGGGTGATTCTCCTCTGTTCGTTTCCCTGATTTCCTTTATTACATATAGGGCAGGTATATTTTGTTTCATTTGGCTTACCAAATTTATAGCAGAACTTCCGCTTCGGTTGATCACAACTAGTCGATAAATGCGATTTACTTTTACAATTCCAACAACGCCTAATATTATTCTCTACCTTATTGGTACTTTCTTCAGCTTGATCTCCAACTGAAGAAACTGATGGTGAGTAAACAAAAGCCAGATCTGGTTCCAACAAATTACCTCTATTTCTTGGAGGAGGGTTATAGGACTCAATAGTTAATTTACTAGCCTCAATCCGTCTACCTAATTCTAAGAGATGATCCACAGATTTCACATCTACCAAACCCAGTTGATTTTGATAAAAAGGGGTTATATTCTGTAACATAATTCTCAATTTCGCAACCTCATTTATGGGTACTGTGAGTCGACTAAACATATTACTCATTACTGCTATGTAGATTCCAATCGGCTCATTTGGTCCTTGTGTTCGATGTTTTATCTCTTCAAAAAGATTCTCATTAAAATTTACTGACTGAAACTGCAACCTAAGTTCCCCTACTAATTGTGGCCAAGTAGAAACTTTGTGACGAATACTTCTAAACCAAATTAAAGCAGATCCTGAAAATATTTCACTGGCAGACGCAAAAAGTTGCTCTTGTGCTACTCCCCGAGACATACAAAGCTCCTCCACGTTTTCCAAAAAAGCACCTAAAGAATATTTGCCATCTCCACTGAACTTATTAAGATTCCATTTAGATATTGGTACACTTTTAGATACAGTAGTAGACTGTATATTATAACCAGTTCCAACGAATGGGGAATTGTTTGAAGATCCTCGTGCTCCATCTTCATCCTCAGAGTCTGATGTATTAACAGGACTACTAGTACTCGGTAAAATCATACTAATATTTGAAGACAAAGCAACATTTTGAATTTGACGTTTATGGAGTGCAACCTTAGACTTCAAAGTATTCTGTAAACCCAACAACTCTACTAAATAACCTGACCTTAAGGTGTGTTCTACATCTTTAGAAGAAACTGACCTCTCTGATCTCTGAAAAGTATGTACTAGTTTGCTAGTAATTTTCTTGAACATGCCAGAAGTATCCGAATCAAAAAAATCCTCAATGAGCTTCTTAAGCTCTACAATTTTTCCTTTCACATACGTCGAATCCTCCTCAAATGAAAATGGGTAAGAAGGAAAAGTCAAGCTAGTGCCAACATTCTCTAATTTCAACAAACTACTTAAAGCTTGACGCATATCTTTGACCTGCATTCCCTGACTTTGATAACCTCTCCAGTCTAATTCATATTGAAGCTCAGATTTCTCCAATCTATTAACATGTAACCTTCCCTCCATGGTAACAGTATAACACTATAATTTCAATGTATCAAACAAACCAATTATCATTTAGTAAAAAATATATACAGTTATTTTAACTAGAACAAAAATTACTAATAAACCACGTTGGGCGCCAAATTTATGTAACCGCATTAAACACTCTTAACTATATTTAAATTAAATAATATTTATAACCTGATTAAATTATAAATTTTTTTTTCTAACTATTAGAGACACAATTAAAATCGATTAAAATCGGTTATGTTGTTTTGTTTGCCACTCGGCAAACGAGTACTCACGACTAACTAAACAGTGGAGAAGGGCTGGGTTTCTCAAAACAAAACCAAAAGTATTCAACAAAGAGGGGCGCCAGACAAATTGTACCTAAAAGTACTCAAAGTAGTCAAAATTATAAAACCAACAATGCCTACCAAAATGTCAATTAAACATTGATATCCCAAAATAATAACAAAAGAAAATTATATATACATTTACAAATATATTTGAAAAGAACAATGCATTTATACACTAATGAATTTAAGAAAATAAAAATCCACTATCAGTTTACGAGAGAATACATTTAAATTTCTGAAAAGTTGAGTATCCTGCACTTTATTCTCAATACACAACCTACTATGAAATAAAATATAACTAACCGTGCTAGGAATAGGATTACTATAAGCATTGGCCAGATTAAAAAAAAAATTTAGTAATATTAATAAATGAACTTACTAAACACATCCGCTAAATAGCTCGCTTCGCTTGAGCTCAGGCACAGATTTCGGATATTTAATGGGTAATTAATATTGACGTAATACCAAACTCAAAGCCACTATAGCGGTCCTTTGACAAATTGTTAACTAATTGTTGCACATTAAATAAAAATATATAGAAAATGTACACTTGGGTACTTACTACTATTACTACAGGCTTGTATATAAATTATATTATTAAAGAAAGACCCAAGAATTTTTTTTCTCTTGGTCTTCTTTATAATAAATAAATAAAGTATACCTATATTAAAGATAAGACTAAGGCAGTGTTGTAAAGGAAATATGAATAACTTGCGTGACTCCAGCGGTGGAAGATCTAAAATTCCCCTTTTTAATGAAGCGGGTCGCCACCATACAATATTCCACAAATAAATGTAGCCGAAAGCATTTCATGCAATATCTTCGATTCTTCAAATCTCACCAATACAAATCAGATTTTCATAACCAGTCAGCCAGGATGATGTACATCAAAATTCACGTTATAAGGCGTTATAGGTTGAGTAAGGTAGATATAAAGTAGGTATACAGTTGAGTGCAGTGAGTATATAACAACAACAACAACAAAAATACCCCTGGCCAGGAGGTACTATTTAAATTCCTGATAGTTTAGTGATTAAAGGCCCTTTTATTGCTGTTGTGATCCAAATATAAGTATAACTCTTTTCTTATCAGTGAAATGAAGGTACCGTTATCGTTGTTGTATGTTTTGTTGGTTTGATGAAAAAAAAACTAATCCTCTTCACGAGAAATTATTTGGGTCGATTAAAATCTTGGATACAAAAATCCACAGACATCCAACAAAACCCACAATAATCGAAACAAATTTTCAAATAATAATCCCAACAAAGGCTGACTGAGATATCGCTATAAATTGAAAATTTTTAATTACATCCACCAAATATTCAGCAAGGGGCAATACTGCCGTAAAATGAGAATTATAGAAATTTGTTACTATTGTTGTAACAGGCTTTTAGACTGTTACAGGTGACAATGATAAAACGTTTTGTGATAGTTCATTAGTCTGGATTTTCGTTAGACTTGGCAAGATATGGAGAAAATCGTTAAGAAAAAAAAATATAAAAAAGCATGTAAAGAGCACAGGCGGAGGGCCACCTACAAACACTGTGTTGACAAAAAATAGAAGAAGCATATATTGGAGGAAATGAGGTCATGGATGTTGAAATGGATGAACGAAAAAATCAGCCTATGAAAAGGAAGAATAGAAAGCCCGTTGCAACACAACGCCTAGAATATTCTATGGAGGCAAATGAAAATTTGAGCAGAATAGCTGCTGAAAAAGTTGAGATTAAAAAAAACATTATGAAAAAAAGATTGAAATACTGAATGTGGTTATCGAAAAGAGAATTGCAACAGTATTAGGAAACATTTCACAGTCCTTACAAAACAAATAGGAATAGACAGACTCATTTTTTAAATTTTGTTAGGAAATAATAGTTTTTCATGTTTATGTTGAGTTAATGTTTGGTTAGGTTATTATTATGTTAATTGAATAATTTTCATCTTATTCGAGTAAATTTTTATAAATTTTAGTAGGTATAACCTTCAAAGGAGGAGAAAAGTGTCCTCCTCAGGTTGAATAAAGTGGAGTGAAGGACGAAAGGTGTGAAAATATCGGTTTCCGATGTTAAAGCACGAATTTTGGCTAAACGAGAGTTCATATAAAAAAAGTATAGCGTAAAATTTGTAGAAAATTGTAAAATCTTCAACTTGAATTAAAATGCTGCTAGTTTAAATGAGCTGGGAAATTCTGATTGGGCTAATTTTTTCGTTTTTGTTCAGGGTGCAGGGACTTGGTCGGTACCTGTCTTCGAATGTCTGCCACTTTCAATAGCCTGGTTGAGAGTTCCTCGTCTACTTCTTCAGTGAAAAAATCTTTCAGAATAGTTCCGAACCTATGAAATCTTGTTAAGAGCCTTCTTCAACTAACTGGTCCGCAAATTCATTACCTGCAATCCCCTCACTTCTGCCTCCTCCACCAGACTATCGTACCATAGGTGATAGTTGGTGTTGGTATTATAATTGGCTTTCTTATTAACTTTGGTAGTTGATATTATTGATAAAATGAGTGGACTGTATTATGATTATTCGGTTTAAAATTATTTGGATGGAAAGACAAACACGTGCTTCCAATTTAAAGGCTTATATTACACTAGAGCATATGCGAGACGACCTAGCAAAAGCAAGGTTGCCACGTTGCACACAAAATATGAAAAATGACGAAAAAGAAAATAAAAACATTCAATGTAAGAGTAAAGTTCTAACATAGGCCCCGGGATTTGAAGAGAGCTTCAATCAAATAGTTTCAAGTTGTCATTCGAGTGGCAATGGATAAAGATGTCTGGTTGATCTAGTCATTACACCCTTATGCGTTTTTACTTCTGCTACGCGCACAATATTGTCTTTACCAAAATAAAGTTCAATTATTCTTCCAATCTTCCATTTACATGGTGGTAACTGTGAATCACGGATGAGTACCAAACTTTCTTCTGTAATTTGTGAGGTGGTATTCTTCCATACGATTGGTGTAGTTGGCTTACATATTCCATTGAAAATCATTTCCAAAAACGCTGATCTTAATGTGATTATACCGTGAGAGTCTGTTGGTTGGATGCTTTGTTAGGTCAGTATCTGGGAGTGAGCCCAGGTTACGATGGATGAGGAAGTGTGATGGAGTAATTGTGTCGAGGTCGTTAGGATCATCTGATAAAGCGAAAAGAGGACGGGAATTCGAAATGGCTTCAACCTGATTGAGGAGCGTTAAGCATTCTTCATAAGTTAAATGAAAGTTTAACATAGTACGTTTTAAGTGGAATTTCATTTGCTTAACAGCAGCCTCCCAGAGACCGCCAAAGTTTGAGCTGTATGGTGGAGAGAATTTCCAAACTATATTACGGTTTCATGCAAATTCTTCAAGTTAAGGTTCATTAGTATTTAAAAATTTGGAAAATTCTGATAAATGATCTTTATCACCCTTAAATGTACTACCGTTGTCTGAGTACCTATACATTACTAGGAATTCCTCGTCTAGAAATAAAACGTTTAAATGATGCGAGAAAACACTCTATAGCCATGTCAGATGAAAGTTCAAGATGGATAGCCTTGGTTACAAAGCAAACAAACACACATATTATATAGCATTTCGTGATTTCACAACCACGGTTATTGAAAATGGTCCGGTGTAATATATTCCAACATGTTGAAATGGGAATGCGGGAATAATTCTTTCATTGGGCAAGGTGCCAATTTGTACCTTATTATCAGGTGGCTTGTGACGAAAACAAGTGATGCATTTTATTACAGTTTGTTTTGCCAATATTTCACCTTTTATTGGCCAATAGTGTTGCCGAACAAGGGATAATAGTAACTGTGGTCCTGGATGTAAGTATTTATATAAATATTTATATTTTATAGTGGTCAAAAATTAACAAAGTCAATGGATGCCCTTGTGGCAAAAGAATAGGTTGTCATCTATCTATTGGTAAATCAGAATATTTTAATCCTCCCACACGAATTAATTGACTATCATCAACAAATATCTTTGCTATTTATCAATTGATGATATTCATTGCTGAATTTTTCTTGCTGGACTAATTTTAATAACAATTTAAAGCAGCTATCAAGCTCATGAAACCTTGATGAACTCCCAATTATTCTGTTGAACCTATTGACGTATGCATGCAAATACCCTTCGCATTTTAAATAAATTTGAGAATCTTCCAACAAATACTGTAATTAAATTGGAGATATTAGAAGTTTTAGGCACAACGTGGGATTTCTTTTCCTTTTTTGGTACATCTGAATTTTTTAAACAAGAATTTGGCCCAAACAGGGTGGGCCAAGATGAAAACTCAGTAGTATATAGAAATGATGGGCCATTCCACCAAATATTACATAAACAAAGTTTTTTAGAAGTTATGCCTCTTGAGGCTAAGTCGGCAGGGTTGTTAATGAATTTGACATAATTCCAATTATCAACATTTGTTAGTGTTTGAAGTTTTGATATTCTATTGGCGACAAAAGTTTCTAACAAATTTGGTTCGGTTTTTGACCAATAAAGAACGACTTGAGAATCCGACCAATAAAACACTGTCATACCTGTTACTATTTATTGTATCATGTATTTGGTTTACTGATTGAGCACCTAATAGGGCGGCACGTAGTTCTAATCGTGGATTCACAATCAACTTAAAAAGCACGAAGAAAAATAGAATGCTATTCTGAAAGTTTGTACTGTTGCACAAAATAGTAAAACGTGATATATTCTATTCTTCCATGGTAGTTATTATTTTGAAATGTTGGTGGAATTTTTCTACTTTTTATCTAACACTATTTTATCAGGGAGATAATATTTAAACGAATCAGCGGAATTGATTTTGCAACATATATCGTTGGAAGTGACTTTTTTGGTTTAACTGCTAATAGGCTAAAAACCTTAGACCATTTCTGAGTCAAAAATAGTAATTCAGTTTCTGCATGTAATGCGAGAAGGCCGTTATAGGTAATTCAAGCATTGCTCACGGTTTCATATGAAATGTTTGCAGAAAGTTAATAAATAACACTTCAAGTTGGCGCTACTTCGCAGCTCATGCAAAACTACGGTTTTTGTTATATTCATCAGGTATACCAGAAAAACTTTTTTAAACGCAGATTTATTTGGCATAACTGTTTGGTAACTACTATTTTCCATATTTTCCTATACGACGTTTCAGAGTAAAAGTGTTGGATATAGTATATTACGTAACGAGTGCGGAAAGTGACATTTTTTCACACTCCTACGAGTGTGAAAAATCACTTTCGCACAAGTAATGTACACTATTTTTCCTACGACCATGCGATAATTGTAACAAATATTGTTTAATGTAATGTTTTTTTTAAAACGATGTTGACATCGGTGAGTGTGGAAATGAAATGAGTGAAATTAACTCTGCAACGAGTTATTTACACCATTTTTCCTACGGCCATAAATATTTAAAAAGTACCTTAGATTTTCCGCTACTATCAGTATCAACTTCCATTATAATAAAAAACCGAGACTAACACTTTCTATTTCTAGTTAATTTCACAATTATAATTCGTTTACACTTTTATGTGATATATATCACACTTACACTTCACAAAAACTATTTCTATGCTTTGTCTTATAGTTTGAGAATTTTGACATGAGCCTACTTTATTATTTATTCTGTGAATTACTTAAAATTGCCGGTCCAGTGGAGTTATTTGGTGTTAACTGGTAAGTAGATGATTGTTGTTACAATAGTTATAACTTCCGGAGTAAAAAATTATCTAATAAGCTCAAAATTTGCATAAATTCACTTTTCCGCACTTTCAAAACTAAAATGCGTACGGGAAAATGGGTTAAAACGCACGGTCGTAGAAAAAAGATCATGTACAATTAAAAGAAAATCCTATTATACCATTACTGAAAAAAATGGAAAATATCATGTTTAACTATTTTGGACCAATATTACTTTCCAATGTAACCTAAAGTTGGCTATATATTGGAAAATGTTAACATTTTTTCCTATTTCCAGTATTGTTGAATATTGGTTCCAACATCTAGCCAATATTGCGCCAAGATAAATTTCTACTAGGGTGTCAGATGATTACAAGCTGAACATTGAGCAAATTATAAAATCAACAATGCAGAATCAATGGAGTCAACATGCGTCCAAGATACGTAGACTAAAAACCGCTGTTAAGCCATGTATAGCGAAATTACATCTAAACAGAAGAGAACAGGTCAAATTAACAAGAATTGGGATTGGACACACACATCCTCTTTCATGTTTATTAGACGAGATCCTGAATCCTAAATATTCAATACAATTGTAACAATTGATCATATACTGTGAGCTGTCCAAAATATCTCAATCATAGACAACAAATTATGCTTTCAAATTATATTAGATTTTGCCTAACAAATGAAAGCAATATTGTAAAGTTATCACGTATTTAACAATAATTGATATTTTCAACAAAATTTGACGTATTTACACCCAGATATATTGAATATTAATATAGAAGGCTCGTAGGTGATGCCTCTCAGCAACAAAACAATTCACTGCTGCTCCTTCTTCATTTTATTAATGTTATTGGACCTGTCTGGAGTATATCCTCCGTCACTGACAAGCATAATTATTATCATTCGTTTGTCATTTTCTTGTATGTGTGCGGGAATTGATCCAAAATTCTTCATATTATGAAAAAGTAATACACCGGAAGCTGATTAGAAAAGGCTCTCGTTGGCCCAGATACCAGACAAAGGCGCCAGAAATGAATATCTCGAATAAGTGGTGATACAAAGAGCAAAAGATCATTTCCATTTTACTTTATATTTTTTCGTGAGCATCACTATCATATAAATAAATCGAAAAATCCTATAGAAATCTTAAGATGATATTGCGGTCTCTAGATACAGGGTGTCAATTTTAAAACTGACAATGGGCTGTACCTCGTGAACGAATAGAGATAACAAATTAATTTCAAAACTGTTTCTAGGATAGATAGGGGGAAGTGGAATGACATTAGAGAGAACCTCTATTCCCTACCTACCTTCCCTACAAAAATTTCAATGGTCGTTGGAAAGCCCGTAGAAAATGCTTTCCAACAGACATAGTTCATATTTATACAGGATGCAACAATAAAGCTGAGAGATTTATTTCATCAGAATGAGAAAATTTCAATCTAGCCATCGCTGTCCTGTTGGTTTTCTAGTTCATGTAAAATCAAAGTATCCAAGTGCTTTCCAGCGTATCGAAGTACATTACACCTAGTATAAACAAGAATCTCCTAATACCCCTGCCGAAACATTCAGTTTCTCAGGATACTGAGTAGATATGTTTTCTCTAACAGATGTGAGTTTTTATCATTCCAATAACGACAGTTTTGTTCATTCACATTATCATTCAGATAAAATGTACACTCATCACTGAAACAAATATTTCCCAAAATTCTGGGTTATTTCAGTTATAATTTCCCAAAACTGGATTCTTCGGTATTGATCGTTATTGGACAATTCTTGAAAATATTACATTTCATATGGGTGAAATTTATGATTCTTCGAAAATTTCCGTACCCACTCGTCTGATAGTCCTGCCATTGCGGACACGTGACGAGTTGATAAAGAAGGATCTATTCCAAATTGTACCAGGACTCCAATTAGAGATGCTTCATCGATTACTCTTGTGACATCCCTTCGTTCATTTGCGCCCGTCTCTTTTAATTTTGCTACTAAATCACGGATATACACGTTACTCTCATGTTTTTCATGATGTCTTTCATTAAACATGTTAGCTCTGCAAATAACTTTCGTTCTTGGAGCCAAATATTAAAATTATCTTCACACGTTCAGGTATACTGTAAACCATCGTGATTATTGTAGTTATTTTGACGTACAAAACGTTCCAAAATACTTTCGGACCAAGCGTACAAATAATTAATCTATAACAAAATGACAATGACATTAAGATTATTATCAGTCTGTCATTCGGGCAAGATTCTGCAATGATCAACGCAAGTGGATAATCTATGAAGGATCAATGGAGTGAAAATTTTGCCACAACACTGATATAAATATGGTTAAGCTTTTATCAATGTCTTCTTATTCTTACACAAAAAATAACGGCAAACGCGTTATATTAGCAGCATTTCTAAAATAAGAAAAATGAACTATTCAAAATCGGTCTTGTTCATCTATGTCTCGTAACGACCGTTTCATGCCATTGGCGTTACAAACGATGTTTTATGTCGACAGCTATTTTGTTATGTTTGAAGCAATCGTTTAATGTATTTTTGATTTTTAAATATTTTCAGACGCTCATCTGTGAGTATTGTGTGTTTGATCTAGAACCATGGCTCCTAAAAAACTTGTTGGCGTTGAAGGAAAAATCATCCACAGTCAATACCAACAGATTCTAATTTTGTGTTAACCTACAAGATATGAGATCGTTGCGCTACTGATTTGAAGTCGAATGGCAAGTTTACAATATGGCGCTGGCTCGCGCATACGATTGCAACTTCACGTGGGCTCTTCTTACGTGACACGGAGTCTAATTGAGTTATTCTGTAGGTACAACTACGTACTACGTACTACGTACGTAACAGCTGTAAATTTAACATCGATGTAGTTGAAGACGCAATGTTAAATCAAATTCAACTGTACTGTTGAAAATCGTATTCTGAACAATCCGATGTAAAGAAGTTGACAGCGCAATATTCCATTGCAGCTAAATTCACCCATATTATGTTGGGTAGTAGAATTTGCCTAGTTCTTAGGTTATTGGCCGGATGCTGTGAAGCAAGAGGTCAAGAAACACGAAATAGAAGAATTTTTAGGTTATTGTTATATGTATTATATATAGATACTTTATTAGTAGGTTCATCAATTAATCTTTTTTATTCAAAAAGTAGATAAATTTGCTAACACAAGTTAGTACTTAGATAATATGATTTGGAAAATAAATTATTGAACAATTAACTTTGTATTGTAGATGAACAAAAAAGAAAGGAAGACAGGCAGAAACACACTATTACCGTGGATAATCTGCCTCATGTAAATCGTATGCCAACAATAGGTTGATATTGTTTATTTTGATTCATTTCTTGAAAATTCACAATTCAACTTAACACAAACAGTGTCAAAACACTCCTAACGTCGAATGTTTTGGTCGGCGTTATTCAACATGATTTTAACAGCGAAAATATCATTATACACCGATGTAAGTTACAACAATCGTACAGAATAGCATTTCATCTCTTCACCTTGAAAATTCACAGTGCTATTACCGCTACCATTTTTTGTACAAGATAAGCCCATAACATATTTAGCAAGAAATCAAACAGCTATCAAAAGAAGTAACATTCACTGAAGAATACAGACAGATACAGGTTCAAAATGAGCATCCTAATTATTAAAATTCACTCATGTATTGATGAAATTTTCTATTTTGTGAAAAATTAAATAAATACATATATGTTATATATAGTTCTATTTCTCAGTGTAGCATAAATAAATTGCTTAGTCAGTTTATTCAAATTCATGGTGAACTTTGTTTTTGTTTATGTTTTAATTTTAATATTGGATTATTGTAAAACTTTATTATTCAGTCTAGAATCTGCTTCCGATCTTATAACATACTATTGTAATTATCTCAATAAATAAATCTTTTTTTAAAAAACCTTTTCCATACGTGAAAAGATAAGTGGCGCAGTCAGTAAGATATGTTAAACGGGCGTTAGCGTGAATAACCACCGGTTCGTTTCAACGATTTGTTAACATACCTTAAAAGTGAAATTTGGGACTCTTAGTTGAGTGAACTGAGTAACTCAACTAGAATATAGTTCGACCGTTAAGAAGAGGAATTCCAAACGAATATTGCCAATTCCTTGCTTACAAGTTCGACTAGATGGAGAAAGCAGTCCTGTTTCTAATGTAAGTACTTTATGTCGTATAGAGATAATAATTTGTTCAATTCAGGAAGCTCTGGAAATTCTGATTCTGATTTAGATTCTGACTCACAAACTAATTTAAGTAAAGAAGTAATTTTAAAAATTGCAAAACCCGTCATTAATTTGAATACAAACTTCAAAATGCCTACAGATAACGTAGTACCTCAATTAAAAAAGGAATATTTGGATTTGATCCCAGATTTCCATGGCGATAATTATTATTACCTAGATTTATCGAAATTTCGGAAAAATTAGTGAATAAATTTTACAGCCCTGTAGATATAGGAGATTTTCAAAACGAATACTTAATGTCTAGCATTTTATCAAAAATTAAAGGTCAAGCAGCGATTAATATTTCTGCATGTAGTATTAGTAATTGGCAAAATTTGAAGGATGCTTTATTAAATACTTACGCAGATAAAAGAGATGTTTATACGCTGAGCATAGAAATTTCAGAATTAACACAGGAAAACGAATCCCCTTTTGAATTTTATAACAGAATACAGCATCTTTTAAACTTGCAGACATCATTATTAATGACACGGTCAAATGCCAATGAGCAAGTCATATTAGGCAATTATTTTAGGAACTTAGCACTAAGAGTATTGTTACGTGGATTAAAGGAACCGTTAGGCACTTTAATGCGTACCAAAAACCCTAGTGATTTGAATACAGCCTTAAATGTTCTAACGAATGACTTTCAAATATATATGACTAATAATAATAATAACTATTCAAAAAATTCATTTATTAAACCTAGGCCAAAAAATAATTTTGTACCACAAAGCAAAGATAATTTCCAAAAAAGGTAGAACGTGTCGCGGGACACACGGTAGGAACTTTAGTTCCTGTTACGCAAAAGTTATGTAACACACCTGACGTTATAGATAAACAATTTGCATATTCTTTGGTGGTTGAGTAGTAAGCACACCAGACTCTCACGCGTTAGACCCGAGTTCGATTCCCGGCGAGGAATTTTTTTTATTGTTAATTTTATTTTTAAATAATCATTCTGCTTGATATTAATAACGACAACAGATAGACGTTTGAAATATTTAGCAGAATATTCATTATTATAGATAATGGTACGGTACCCTTCATGAGGGAGTACAACTGGCAACATCTACTTTTTTTTCTCAAGTTTTTGTTACTGGCAGAGCCAACAGGCCAGTTATATTTAAAAAAGGAAACTGTAGCATTATACAAATTGGACATTCAAGAACTGTACGTTTACCACAAAATTAGTGGAAACATAAAATTGAATTGTTAAATTTTTCATTTGAAGTTATATTACAGTTTATAAAAATTTTTATTTTCTAGATTTTTTCCTAAGTGGGTAGTAGAAAAAATATGCTGCTCGACTCGTGTGGATTGTCCATATCGCACTTGAACGATTGAGCACTCCGCCTACGGCATCGTGCTCCATCTTCGTCCTCGTGCGATATGGCCATCTTATCCACACTAGTTGCACAAACTACAATTTCTTTCAAAATATGCCCTTTTACATTTAAAAACTACCTGCCAAATGTCAAATCAATTTATCCATCCATTTTAAAGTTATCGAATTAAAACATTCAAGTTTTCAAAATTTCAACACCCTGTATTTCGAAAAGTAGCTAGACCCCTTAATCGCGCAAAAAAATTATGGAAATAATAGTAAAAATTTATCCGAACAAATTCAAGTAGATCACCAGCACTGCGAATACCAGCTTTGCATAGAATTTCAATATAGCATCGGTGGTTCAGTGGTTAGAATGCTCGCATTGCACGCGGGCGGCCCGGTTCGAATCCCGGTAGGAGCATATTTATTATTATGAATCGCTGCTTCGTAAACGAGAAAGAGACTAAGGAGGCACAAGCACGCAAGCAAGGCACATAACGAAGCAACGTAACATAACGTAGCGTAACGTAACGCGTAACGGTCAGATCTTTTGCGTCGCGACCCCTGGTCGCTCAAACATAATCTGGCGTAAAGAACTAAAGTTCCAAAAAATATATATATCGATTAATCAATCACCCGATTAAATTAATTGATCACCCGATTAATCGATTATTTTTCGATAGATCGATTATTTTGCCCACCCCTAATGACCACTGGATCAAAAATTGAAAAATGTTCTTTCTACACCCGCATAAATATTATCCATCTTTTCTACACCCATATGTATATTATCCATTTCCTGCACAGTTTAAAGAATGGAAATGTAGGCCTTATCGGTTAACCGAACGTATATTATGATTTCATAAAGGTACATCCTGGAATGTACTTATATGAAATCCACCAATCAGTATTCGCGTTTAGTACTCGTCACTCATCTTTTTTTCAATTTAAAGAAACGTCAAAATAACTTGTCAAAAAAGTCTCTCTCAGAAGCACTGGATTAAGAATATTTATTTACAAAAATGAACAAATAAAATAGTCCGTATAAATTGATAACAAATACTAAAAATAGAATAGAATGGGTAATTGAGGAGCTACCGATGGACATGTCCTTATAATAGATCTCGCTGGTTGAGTGGTAAACATGCCAGACTCTTAAAGAGGTAGACCTAGGTTCAATTCCTCATGAAACAACTTTTTTTTTATTAATGATTTTATTTTTAAATAATTATTCTGCTTGATATTGATAACATCAACAGGTAGACGCTTGAAATATTTCGTATTTTGCATATTTATTGTAGATAAAGGTACGATACCTACACTTCGTGCGGGAGTCCGACTGGCAACATCTACTTATAACAGCTTCGCATATTTAAAAAGGGAAACCGTAACATTGTACAAATTGTACATTTAAGAACTGTACGTTTATCACAAAAAAATTAGTGAAGACATAAAATTGAATTGGTACGATTATAAATAAAATTGTTGAACATTTTCATTTACAAAAATAAACTTGAATAAAACAATCCGTATAAATTAATAACAAATACTAAAAACAGAATAAAATGGGTATTTAAGGGACTATCGTTGGACATCAGCTCTTACAAAACTATTCAATACTTCTGACGTTGAATTTGTTCAAACCCCAATGGTTGAGTGGTAAACATACCAGACTCTCGCGCGGCAGACCCGGGATCGATTCCCCGTGAAGACGTTTTTTTTTTAATTGTTAATTTTATTTTTAAATAATAATTCTGCTTGATATTGATAACGACAACAGGTAGACGCTTGAGATATTTAGCAGAATATTCATATTATAGACAAAGGTACGGTACCCTTCGTGCGGGAGTCCGACTGGCAACATCTACTTATAACAAAAAATTAGTGAAGACATAAAATTGAATTGGTACGATTATGAATAAAATTGTTGGAAATTTTTAATTTCAACTTACTTATATTTATTTTACAGTTTATTCAATTGTTTATTTTCTAGATTTTTTCCTAAATGGGTCGTAGAAAAAATATGCTGTTCGACTCGTGTGGATTGTCCATATCGCACTTGAACGATTGAGCACTCTGCCTACGGCGTCGTGCTCAAACTTCGTCCTCGTGCGATATGGCCATCATATCCACACTAGTTGCACAAACTACTATTCTGCACAGTTTACAAAATGGAAATGTAGGCCATCAGTTAACTAAACGGATATAATTTCATATACATCCTAGAACGTATATGAAATCCACCAATCAGCATTCGAGTTGAGTATCCGTCATTCATCTTTTTTCAATTTAAAAGAAACGTCAAAATAACTTGTCAAAGTTTCTCATAGAAGCGCACTGGATCAAGAATATTCATTTACAAAGATAAACTTGAAAGAAATAATCCGTACAAATTACCAACAAATAATACTTAAAACAGAATAAAATGGGTATTTGAGGAGACCTCAGATTTTATAAAATTATGTAATAGGTACATCTGACGTTATAGATAAACAATTTTCATATCTCTCAGTGGTTGAGTAGTAAGCAATCCAGACTCTCACGCCGTAGACCCGGGTTCGATTCCCGTGAAAAAGTTTTTTTTCAATTGTTACTTTTATTTCAAAAAATAATTATTCTGCTTGATAATAATAACAACAACAGGTAGACGTTTGAAATATTTAGCAGAATATTCATTATTATAGATAGTGGTACGGAACCTTTCATGAGGGAGTCCGACTAGCAACATCTACTTAGAACAGCATCGTATATTTAAACAGCATCGTATATTTAAAAAATGAAACCGTAGCCCTATACAAATTTCAAGAACTGTACGTTTACCACAAAATTAGTGGAAACATAAAATTGAATTGTAAAATTTTTAATTTGAAGTTAGGTATATTACAGTTTATAGAAATTTTTATTTTCTAGATTTTTTCTCAAGTGGATCGTAGAAAAAATATGCTGCTCGACTCGTGTGGATTGTCTGTATCGCACTTGAACGATTGAGCACTCCGCCTACGGCGTCGTGCTCAAACTTCGTCCTCGTGCGACATGGCCATCATATCCACACTAGTTGCACAAACTACAATTTCTTTCAAAATATGCCCTTTTACATTTAAAAACAACCTGCCCAAACTACAATTTCTTTCAAAATATGCCCTTTTACATTTAAAAACAATCTGCCAAATGACAAATTAATTTATCCATCCATTTTAAAGTTATCGAATTAAAACATTCAAGCTTTCAAAATTTCAACACCCTGTATTTCGAAAAGTAAATGTGCTAGACCCCTTAATCGCGCAAAACAAATGATGGAAATAATAGTAAAAATTTATCCGAACAAATTCAAGTAGATCACTAGCACTGCGAATACCAGCTTTGCATAGAATTTCAATATAGCATCGGTGGTTCAGTGGTTAGGATGCTTGCATTGTACGCGGGCGGCCCGGGTTCAAATCCGGCTGGGAGCATTTTATTATTATGAATCGCTGCTTCGTAAACGAGAGAGTGACTAAGGAGGCACAAGCACGCAAGGCACATAACGAAAAAATGTAACATAACGTTTCGTAACGTAACGCGTAACGGTCAGATCTTTCGCGTCGCGACTCCCGGTCGCTCAAACATAACCTGGCATAAAGAACTAAAGTTCCAATAATCAAATACAGAGACCCACATATACTCCAAAATTACAACAAAATTTTCAGCCTCAATTTAATAAAAATTTCAACTCAAGTAATACTCAAGCACAGACACAATTTAACAGAGGTTTTAATTCAAATAATTCACCTAGTACAAGTAGAGCAACCAATATTCAAACTAGAAATACTAACGTTTTCAAACCAAATCAAAACCAAAATTTTCAAATACCTACTCCAATGAGTATAACTACAGCGAATACATATAATCCATTCCACGCTCAAAATAGAAATAATGGGCAAAATCAAACACAATTTACAAA
>CAJUYG010003177.1:0-23425 GCA_910591675.1 Galerucella calmariensis
AAGTAGGATCAATATGATCAAGTTATTGAGTCCATTTCAACAAATCAAAATAAAATTAAAACATCAGTGAAAAACCAAGTAACTATCATACAAGAATCAATTGATATTTTTAATAGCAGCACTAAGTCCTAGCGAGAAATCAGATTACCTTAGAATCCAAAATAAATAATATTGAAAATATAACAAAAACAGCACGAACCCAAAACTATCGAACTATTGAGCATTTTTATATAAAAGATGTGTTGTATCAAATAATTACTCTTTATCAAAATATGTACGATTTATTTGAAAGAATTGAAACAGCTATCACATTTTCTAAATTAAATATTTTTCATAATTCTATAATGGATCCAAAAAATCTCTTACACCACCTAAAACTTATCAACACTGATTTAACAAATTCTAAACTGCCATTCGAACCCAATTCAGAAAATATTATCAATTCCGAAAAAGTAATGCAAATTGAAACTTACTGCGAAATTGAAAAAAATATATTTATAATGGAAATACCAATAGTAGAAATCAAAAATTATTATTTATATCAACTTTTTCCTTCACCTCTCCTAAAAACAATATGTATCATATAATTTTACCAAAATCCAAATTCCTTATCCTCAATGAACAAAATTTTATGCCTTTTGACAACGACTGTCAAGAAATTAGTAACCAGGAGTTTATCTGCCATGAATCGACCCCAATGTCAGTTGAAGAAGAAGGTGTCCCTTGCGAAGTACAATTGTTAAAATTTTCCAAAAATCCGAACAACTGTCATATCATTCCAGTTGATATCAAGAAAATCAGCATTCAAAAACTTCAATCAAACAAATGGGTTGTCGTCTCTCCTCAGGTTGCAGTGGCTGAACAAATGTGCGGTAATAATAAAGACAAACTGCTCCTAGAAGGAACTTTTATAGTAGAATTAGTTAGAAATTGCTTAGTTAAAATAGAAAACGTAGTTCTTCGTAATTATAAACTGGACAAAAGTGAATTAAAATTAATAGAACTTCCAATACTATCCATAAAAAACTTTGTGAACGAAAAACCCTTAAAATTCAACACTCATATACTCGAAAGTGTTAATTTAGATAAACTTAATAACCTTAAAGACTCTTTGGACTTCCAAAATTATAACTTGAACGAAATTTTCCAAAAACCTGTACATTTTAACAATATTAGTGTATGGACCTTACTTTTATATATTTTAATTGTTATTATTGTACTTTATTTTATTTACTACTAGTTTAGAAATTACACTAAGAAAAATATACAGCCAGCTACGAGAGATGCAGGAGTATCGAATCCAGTTGCTACACCCCGGATTCTCATCTAAGGGTGAAGGAGTTATGAACTTGGAGTTCCCACAAAATAGCTGACATTGCTAAATCAAGAGCGTTCTTCCACTTGAAGATAACGTTGAACAAAACCAGGCACGAGCCGGTATTTCTAGCTTTTTAACTTGTAACATTTATAATAACACATCTATTCTTTGTTTCGTTAATAAAGTTCCGCTGTTTGAATTTGAATTTTTTTTAAAAACGAACTTTTCACGAGTGAACTTAAAATTGGCATACAATTTACACAAGTAGAACGAGGATAATATGAACAACACTACTTGAAAAAGAAAATTCTTCGCTCAGCCCCTCCATCAAAACGGGAGGGTGTTCATTGTCTTTCTATTTTAACCGCTGTTGCCAGATGCAGATATTGATTTGTACCAATGATATTTGTGTCTTGTTATAGTTAATTTTGTTTCGAGTTCTCTCAATATACGTCGCACTATTAGGTAAATATGAGATATGATTTATGTGGCATGCCTTCCAGTTATCCTAGAGTTCTTTGTCTAGACCCATCCTTATTACTATACTTTGAATGCCAAACCTTTGAAGTTTATTGCGTTGAAAAAAGTTTCCTATGAGGTATTTGAACACGGGACCCTCTGAACACTGCACGTTACCACTCCGCTACCTATCGTTCTAAAAATAGAGTGGTAGAAAATGGTATCTGCTTGTAACGGGATCCGTTCTTCTTTTTATATTATTACTATACTTTGAATGTCAAAGATCAGGTTCTTTATATATTGGGAGGGTTTTGATTTTTTTCTCCTCTATCGTCAAAACCTCAGCCTAGTCATGCCTTCGCATTAGCACACTATTAGGTAAAACTAAATACTTTCAACCGGCAACAGAGTACCGAAGAGAGTTCTCATTTAAAGTTTTTTCCGTTTGTCTTCTGGCTACAAACGTTGATCACGATGGTAGCTCATGCCATTGTATTTGAAAATGAAACATTTTACAATGCCTACATTAACATACTCAACCTGCGAAATGAGAAATTGCAAATTATTAAATGGTATTTTAGAGGTTATTCGCTTGAAGCAATAGTTAATTGTGTTTATGGTCGAAAGTGCCAAGCATTTGAAGATCCCATGAATAAAGAACTAAATGTTTTTCAAGCGGTTGGAACAGCACAACCATGTTCTTCATGACAAATTTCTGAAGAGGTCAACATGGATAAGAGAACTGTAGAGAATACTTTAAAACGGAACGGGTACCATAGTTACAAGGTTCAGACAACACAGGATTCCTGCGAAGCAATGATGGAACGTCAAAATGATGACGAAAACTATATATATTTCATTTTCTGATAAGTCAACTTTTTCATTGCATAAAAAACCCAATCCATCCATTACAATATATTGGTCTCGGGAAAATGAACATCTAAGCATTCCAATCCAAACTAGTATCCGCAGAAGTTGAATGTTTGGACGAGTGACTGGATTATAGGTCCATTTTTTATTGAGGGGGAACTTAAGCTCCGCTAAATATTTAGCCTTGATCTAAACAGAATTTGGTTTCAACAAGATGGTTGTCGATTCAGGTACATTAATGGTTTACATTTCCCGCCAGAATTATTAGTAATAATGATACAAATAAATGGCCTCCAAGAACTAGCTCCAAGTTAATTTTTTTCTTTGGGGATTTTCAAAAAGTAGCATATATCAACTTTTATTTGAAAAAGCTAATAATTTAAATGTATTGAGGGTGAAAATACAATGAGCGGTGTGAATAAAAACGAGTACGACGAGTATTTAAACTCCAAGTGAACCGATGTGAATAAAGCGTCGAGTTTACTTGTGACCGTGTACTCGTCAACCCAGGGTATACTAGCAAGTATTTACTCGCGAGACAACTGAATTCACATAAAAGGCAAGTAAATGCTTGTAGCGCCACACAGACTACGCATCATTTCCTGTTGTGACTTTGGAATCCTGGATCACTAACATATCTCAGAAAAATTTCCATCTTTTTCCGTGCAGTTTATCCTCCACCCCTTGCATCAGTGTTTTCATCAAGAAAGTGCGAAGTGAGAAAATCTACGTTTTCGCTCTCAAACCGTAATAGTCCCTTAGATAGATCGGGACTTATATCACGCCGGTCTCTATAACGTTTCACACCACGCAGGTTCATAAATGCAGCCATCATTCGTGTACAAGTACGACTGCAAGTCTGGGGTCGGGTTGACTTGCGAATAGACGAGTATTTACTTGCTACAGAAGTATTTACTTGCGTTTATTCACACCAAAATTGGCATTTTTCCGGGTTTAACTAGACTCTCAAGTATTTACTCGCGAGTAAGAGTAAATACTTGTTTTATTCACTTCAATTTTGGCGTTTACTTGTTATTTTGATATGTTAAAGTATTTACTTGTCCTACTCGTTTTTATTCACACCGCTCAATAGGTTTGTGCTAGCATTACGCCAAATAATCTTAGATTGATCTTTATGACAGAGTTGGTCGTTCTCTGGTTTATTTGAGCAATTAATTCATTAAAATTATGTTCACCTGTACAACGAATTTTTATTTATTCAGGAAGTTTATATTTTATGGATAGAATACATTGTAATTATAGTCAAATGCAGTCTTATCATGCGGGTCATACGATTCAACAAAGACATACTCACCGTTTTTGTTTTATTCTATTGCGTTTAATCATAACTTCCAAATAAAATCCTAAAGATGAATAAGACAGACTCATGCAATTTTGACGGGAGAAAAGGATATGTACATAGTTTCCAGCGATTATGATTAGTCTCTCACCAGCCAAGCTTTTATTTAAATGTCAGTTATGTCACTTTGACAATTAAAAGTGACAATATGAATAATAAGAAGCAATTTTCCGGTATTTGGCATCCTCAAGCAAAAAATGGTACTTAATCTGTAGATTAAGACTTGAAGGCCAAGGGTAAAAAATTGTTGCATCATCACTCAGTTTTCATATCTTAGAGTTTTAGAGTTGATAATTATCTTTCACGACAGAATATACCATTTGACAAATATCGTACACGAATTTTATGTTTACCTGCGTGCTGTGACGATATTCAAATAACCATTTTAAAGAAACCTCAGCTTTACTCGCCCAGTTTACCGATTCAAAAAAGGATTAACCACCCGCCCACCTAAATAAATTATAATCACTACAAAACGAACTTGAACTTGTATATAATTCTATAACTGAGTTTACCTTCAAGTTCTGTAGCAGTAAATTTAGATTCTTCTGGATATATTTTTTTTTTGTCCAGGTCAATAGTTGCTTCGAAATTATCTTGAGAATAAATAGCCTTATTTGACAGTCCTAGAGATGGCACAGACGCCCCTTCAGGTAAAATTTGTTCACCTGAAAAAAAAACAATAATTTTGAAATATCGTCTATTGCATTAAATGGGTAGGAATTCAGTAACTGTCATCTAATGAAATGAGATCGAAGTATATTGGAGAGGAGTACACTAAGGGAAGGTTAGTTATGCTTTCTCTTCGATATTGTTAGAGGATGTGAGTGAATTTGGCGTCACGTGAATATTTTAATAATTATTGAGATTTGAATTTGGTAGACGTGAAAAATGTACTCTACCATAGATACAATGTAGTGTATAGTACATTCAATATTCTTCTTGGTGTGCGTCAACGTTTGTGACGTATATCCGAGTTTTCGGTATGTCGTTTATTTTATTTGCTTTTATGACATATAGCTAGCCTTGAATTTCATAAATTCGGAGAGACTATGGAATTAATAATAATTACCAGCTTCTTTTTTTAACTGAAAATACTTGGGGACTTTCAAAATGCTGATGTTTTTCCGTGTATTACATTACCTTATATATGGTTTTATTAAGAACAAATAAAAATATAAATTCCAGATATTTTATTATTTTTCACTCTTTGACTGAACTATAACTATCTTTCCGAGAGGGTTATTTTACGATAGCAGCCGATGTTGACCCGGTAGTCTCGTCAAGAAAGAGTGTAGTGCATTTGTTTGTTGATAAATAATATCTTGGAAACACTTAGCAACTGCCCAACGATTATTAAATTATATCATTGACAAGTCGGCAACCGCCTACTTTATACCAAAATGCAAATATATTTTAAACTGATTGAGAAGTATAAGTGTCACTTTTCTTCATTTCGAAGAAATTTGAATCATTTTATTTGAAATTTATTTCAATACGATCCCGCAAAAAATGGTATGGTAAGTTAATTGTTTTACCTGTCTCCAGCAAAATTGCTGTCGACGGGTAAACAACCCTTACCGTTCTTAATACTCAATATACGATTAAGTGTGGTTAATAGATCAATTATTGTACATTGGATCGGAAATATTAGTTTTAGCATCGTAGTTTCACAGCTGTTAGGCGATACGTTCGGCCGTTACTCTTGCTGGTGATAATTAGCGAGTAACAAATAACTGACAATAATGCGCGCGAGTTAGACAAGGAACAATAATCGACTTAAAGCAAGTATTATTAGGAAGATACTCCAAGAACCGTGAAATTCAGTGTAGGCATGGAAATAATTTGTTACATAAATGAGACAAGCAGCCGGAGATAGGTGTTACCTTTTGATTAGGGAGCCGCCAGAAGCAATTATTATTCGCAAAAAATGTTCTATTTGATGGATTTTTTTCCAATACTTCAATCAAAGCCGACTTTTAGTCGGCTGCTAAAACCTCCACCATCTACAGTGTTGAAAAAATAGCAATATAAAAAATCAAAAAAGTTTTTGTAAATTTCATACTCGTCAAGAAAATTTGATAAAACTTTTTTTGTGTTTTCTAATGATTAAAATAAGTATTCAGTACCAACTGCTACTAAAGCATCCACTATCAATATAAAATAATGGCAATATGAAATGTTACAAAAAAGGTTGTAGATTCTATATGCATGATAGACATTTGATCAAAATTTTGTGTGTTATAATAACCAAAATAAACATTCAGTATAACTGCTGCTACAGCCGTCGCCATCTACACTATTAAGAAAAACAACCGAATATTAAATTTCACATAAGAAGTTATAGATTTTCAAAAATTTGATGATACTTTTTCTGAGTACGCTAATAACAAAAACACTTAGTATTAACGGCGATACATGTTAATATTAATGTATATACTTATGGACATGGAATCATTTTTTGTCAAATTTAATATTTCGTTCTTTTCAACTGTGTTGATGTCGGCGAATTCAACGGCCCTTGATACTGAAAAAAATAGAACATATTTTGCAGAAAACACAAACATTGCACAAACAGCCATGGATGGACAAGAAGCTTTAGATGATCGGCAGTAACTTACTACATAAGCCATTCTACTATTCAGAATTGCAAACGGAACTGAAAATATATTATCTACTTACGTTTACAGATACGGTCGCCTTCTTCATCTTCAATAATATTACATATCCTTTTCAAATTTTCGACGAAATTAACTGGAGCATTAAAAATTCGGATCACTTTTTCATCCGCTCCAGAAGCAAAATGGTAACGAGAAATGACTGCTATCGAGTTCATGCCATAGCCATGGACTTGCGGTCTTGCGATTTCGTGCCAAGTTATCTACGAATGTTAAACAATTAAAGTTCTGGACTAAATTAAGGCAACATTTATATGTTTATTCCTACATATAATCCTCCTATGACTTTTATGAATTAATTGAAATTATTAGTATGGGTCTCACTTCTTTATTCTTCTGTTTCCATGGAGCAAGTATTCGAGTTGTTTGATCAGCACTTGTAGTGAACAAAAATTGGCCTTTGGGTTCCCAAGAACAATCTAGTACTCCATCAAAATGACCACCTACTGTAACACTTGGAACCCATTCTAACAGTACTGTACAATGTTTCCATATGTGGAATGCACCATTGTAACTGTGACCTAAGACCATGTCACCTTTCGGACCAAAGAGACCTCCATAAAAACCAAGAGTGTTACCTTGAAAATTCACAAACTCAACATAATTATTTCACACGTTTAGAAAAGTTGTACTCAAAACTGTACTACGGATGCATTAAATATGTAGTATATAAGCAATCTTAATACATTAACATTTTTCATAAATGTAGTTGTTCTATAGGAAAATTAGTTTTCTGTTTAAAAAGTTAAATGTGTATAAATTATAATTGTTGACTTCTTATTAATATTCTTACCGCCTATTTCCCCTACTCTAATTTTTTCAAGCCACAATTCAGATGTATCATCATATTCCCATATTATCATACTTTTATCAATTGAGGCAGACAAAAGTTGTTTGCAGTTTGAATTCCATTTTACTGAGTATATCCAATTCTCATGTCCAGATATCACAGATTCTAGGTATATGTTATATATACTAGATGCCGTTGTCAATTTAGTTTTTTTTATAGTAAATGTTCCTAAACTTTTAAGAGTTATGCGCCATAATCGAATGAATGTATCTTGAGAGCAAGTGGCTAAAAGAAGATCATCACCTAAAAAATATGATATATATTTTTTTCAAGACCGACCAGAAAATATACACTTTCTGGACAATTTTTCGTCCAGAAAATAACATTTTGCCGATATAGAACGGAAAATTGACGCTAGGAACCGAAAAAAGCTTTTGCCGGTCCCTGACGTCCATTTTGTTTTCATTTTTCCAATCGTTCTTTTATAATACAATCTACCTTGATTTCGTTACTATGGTAACAACGTTTCGATATATTGTCGAGTGATGACAGTTCTTTGATTTTTAATTTGTTGTTTATGTCAAACTCATTATTTTATCTGGTTTTAGTTTTGTTAATCACTTTGTTATAAAAAGTAAAATAAAGAATTTAATGTATATCGAAGTGTCCGTCTTAAAAAAAATATTGTACGTCACGCACCCGAAAATAAGTGTTTTTCAGGACTCACCAAGCTTCCAGGACACGCCTCTGCTTGTCTCGACCTGAAAAACATTATTTTCCGTCTTGTAACGTAAATTACTGTTTCCATACAATCAAATTTATAATAGATTGTATTTAAAATTACCAGTTGAAAGGAAACTGGACTAAAATTTTAAATAGCAAGAGTGCATGAAAACGTCAAACGTTTAATTTTTACAAACAAGCACTATAACGAATTTTTTTTTATTAGAATTTAAGTGCCTCGACAACTATGGCCATTGGCACTATACAGAAGACAAAAAGACATATACAAATACATACACTATAACATACTGTTTACGTCTATTTAGTTTCCCTGATATGGATTATTATTTGGCAACAACGCTTCCGTGTTTTGTCCGAAAATTGTTGAATAGATTTAAAAAGTAGTAGTAGTAATTAACACAATCGTTGTACGAAAGTTGTTGAGAATTTTTATGAAGCCAGCGGGGCGAAAATTTTATACTGTTGTGGCACAAAACCGATCAATATACATTAGTGATTTTTCACGTGACAAATAACTTAAAGAGCTCGATTTTCCTTTTCCCCTTTATCCCATTTCCCAAAGAGCCAGAAATGGAATTTTATAGGAACATTTTATTGGTAAGTTTTTAAAACCAACCATTTAAATTTTTCATTTTCTACAGTCCATTTCATTTAAATATTTTATTGAGCTATTGAACATTTTGGTCCTTCGAGCCGGATTTCATTCTTTGAATCTATTTTGATAATTTTATCGGGCATTTTATTTAGTATAAATTATTTGTTCACATTCAGGTTTTTTCAGCGCGAAAAAAAACTGCATTGATAAAGCACATTTCCAGTTTCAAATTCACTCGGTTTTCGGGCGGTGTTGTCAGGTTTACTTAGAACAGCGGGTTTTAAGTAAAATAATCTTTGTCACAACTTACGTTTTTTTAATTCTCTCGTTAAATTCCTATACTTTACTTACGAGTTTGTTTATAAAAGTGGGGTATTCGGCTAACCATTGGTTAAGTTATATTGATTACTTGTTTTTAAACCAAACTTTGACCTAAAATATAGTGTATTTGCTTTCTATTTTTTAACATTAGTTTTGTTATTACCTAGTTAATTTACATAATGGCTTCTACAGCAGAAAGACGATTTAAGTCACTTACGGCAAAAAGGAATTCATTGTATTCGATATTACAAACACTCTATGATTTGTCCAAGAAATTGGATTCGGAAACAAATAGGGAAAAATTTAAAATTCTTTATTTGTCTTTGGATTCTACCAGAGATTCGTTTATTTCGGTTTTAGATGAAATTAATATGGTGGGTTTTGACACGAACCCAGATTACGTACCGGATTATAATGTACTTATGAGTGCTAACGAACTTTGTTGTCACATAAAAAGCGCATACTTAAAAAAGATTGGAAAACCGGAAGAGTAAACGTCGTTAAGCGCTACCGTGGTGGAATCTAAGGTGCCTCAATTGCCAAAAATTGATCTACCCGAATTTTCGGGTGAGGTGCGGCAGTGGGAAACTTTCCATTCTTTATTTAAAAGTATGATTCATGAAAATGCTAGTTTAACTAATTTAGACAAAATTCATTATTTAGTTGGACGTTTGCGTGGTCCAGCTTTGGGGGTTTGTGTAGGTGTTTCAATTACCGGTGATAATTACGATATTGTTTACAATGCATTAAAAGACAAATATGAAAATAAGCGATACCTGGCGAATACTTACTTGCAGCAAATATTGGAGTTTAAACCTATTGCCGGAGAATCTGAAAAAGGTTTAAACATATTTTTAGAGCGATTTGATGTGGCGGTGTCGGATTTAAAAAAATTAAGTTTACCTAATTTGTCGGAATTTATTTTATTTCAGTTAGCTTCAAGTAAGTTAGATAAAGATACTGTTAGATCTTTTGAAATGAAATATAGGGACACGGACTTACCTACGTACACAGAACTTGTAAATTTTGTAAAAAGTCAATCTAAAATTTTGAATTTTAATATTACTAAACCTTCTAGTTCAGGTCAAATGAGTGGTTATGTGGTAAATCCGGTAAAATCGCAAAAACCCATGGCAACCTTTGTTGCTACGGAAAACAAAGGTACAAAAGGTACGTGCAATTTTGTCACAAATCGGGACATTACCTTGGGGTTAAATGTGACAAGTTTAAAGCTATGTCGCCTTCAAAACGATACGAAACGGTACGAGATAATAACTGGTGTTATAATTGCTTATCTTCGAGCCACGGGGTGAGAAGTTGTCCTACGGAAAGGACTTGCGTTGTTTGTACTAAAAAACACCATGTTTTATTACATACGGGTAAATCAGAGGCGGGTCGTTGTTTAAATCAAGAGGCGGCATCCCCAGCGGTTTTGGAAGGGGCTGTTTCCCCTCTAAATAATGATGAAATTCTAGATACTCACTTATGTGCCAAAGTTAGTGATAAAAATAATAATATATAATAATAATAATAATAATTATTATACGACTTTACTTTCGACTGTGGTGGTTACGGTGGTAAATAGCGCGGCTAAAAATAGCACTGTTCGGTTGATTTTGGATTCGGGAAGCCAGGCAAATTTATTAACACTCGAGTGTTGTAAAAGGTTAGGAATGAAAATTTCAAAATATTGTTCCTCTATTCAAGGTCTTGGCAGTAGCCCTCAAGCGGTTAAGGGTATAACGACGTTAACAATTTCATCGCGTTTTAATGCGGAAAACTGTTTCACTATTAATGCAATTTTAGTTGAAAAAATTACTGATAAGCTACCCAAGTTTAAAGTAGATTCCAATGTTTTACTCGACTTTCAAGGGGTCGCATTAGCTGATGATCGTTTTGACCAACCGGGAACGGTGGATGGTATTTTAGGGGCAGAGTTGTTTGCTACGATTTTAGGCCAAAATCGAATAGTGGGCGTTTTGGGTTCACCGGTGGCAATACAAACGGCTTTCGGTTACGTTATAATGGGTAAAATACCTAGTGCGAACTCACCACCTGTAGTACTTTTTTCAGTGCAAGAAGAGCAATCTATAGAACATCTTTTGACCCAGTTTTGGGAAGTTGAACAGGTGCCAAAGCGGTTTTTAATGGATCCGAATGATGTTCAGTGTGAACACATATTTTCTAACACCTACAGTAGGGATGCTTCGGGACGTTATACGGTAGCGTTACCATTCAAAATTACACCGGATAATTTGGGCAATTCGCATAGAAGCGCAGGGAACCGTTTATTTTCTTTAGAAAAAAGATTAGCAAAAGATCACACTATACGTTTAGATTACAATAAGGTTATGCAGGATTATTTGGATCAGGGGCATATGCATTTAGTAAATAATACCTCGGATACTGGGTTAGCATATTACATTGCGCATCATCCTGTCATAAAACTTAGTAGTACCAGTACCCCTGTACGCATTGTACTTGACGCAAGTGCACCTTCGGACAATGGTGTCTCTCTAAATGAGATTTTATACAGTGGCCCAAAACTACAAACGGATATTACAACTTTATTATTAAATTTTCGGTTATTTAAAGTGGCACTTACGTCGGATATTCGTCAAATGTAAAGACAAATAAATATTATAGAGGAACACTGGCGGTTTCAGCGTTTATTATGGCGGTTTGACCCTGAAAGTGATGTTCAAACCTATGAGCTAAAGGTAGTAGCTTTCGGTTTAAAAGCGTCGCCATATTTAGCACTACGCACTGTAAGGCAGCTTTTAGGGGATGAAGGTCGAAATTATCCCTTGGCTGCGCAGTACGCATTACGAGATCTTTATATGGATGACTTATGTTGTAGTGTAGACTCGGAAGATCAAGCACTTCAACTGTATAAGGAGTCGGTTAGTTTATTTCGGTCAGGCGGTTTTACTTTCACGAAGTGGTCAACAAATTCACTCGATCTGTTGGAAAATATACCAGTTGAAAGTCGGTACAATGTCACATTTAAAACAGAAACAAAAATTTTGGGTATTCAATGGAATGCAAAAACAGACATCTTAAGTTTTAGTTTGAAAATTCCAGACCCAACTTGTACCAAGCGTGCGATTTTGAGCACGGTGGCCAATTGGATTGCTTGCTCCTTTTATTTTGTTTTTAAAATTAACAATTAAAAATCTTTGGTTATTAAAACTCGACTGGGACGAACCGGTCCCAGATCATATTTTCAAAATTTGGAATAATGTTTGTTCGGAGTGGGGTGCTCTCGAAAACTTTAAAGTGCCTAGGTATTTAGGTGCAAATGAACGGCAACCAGTAATGATTTTAGGGTTTGCTGATGCCAGCTTAGACGGTTACGGGGCGGTAGTCTATGCAAGAACGGTCTCGTCGCTATCGGAAAACGACATAAAGGTGCATCTTATATGTGCAAAGTCAAAAGTTTCTCCTGCAAAAAGCCTTACTGTTCCCCGGTTGGAACTGCTTGCATCTCTTTTATTGTCCAATTTAGTCAAACATATTTTAGAGACTTATAATGACCGAATTTGTATATCTAAAGTATTAGCCTTTTCCGATTCGTCGGTAGTTTTAAGTTGGTTAAAAAAGGCCTTATATAAAGGATATATTTGTTTCCAATCGTGTTATACAAATTAAAGAAAATATTCCCAACGCTTTTTGGTATCACATTGAAAGTATACAAAATCCAGCGGATTGTTTATCATGTGGTCTTACTCCGGCACAGTTAGTTAATCATTCTTTTTGGTTATCGGGGCCTACGTGGATTACGTTACCGGAAAATGAGTGGCCGTTATCATTACCTAACTTTAATGTTTTGGAAGTCAATGAAACCTCGAAAGTTTTCATCGCAAAGGAAAACCCGGTCGAGAACCATCCGCTTTTAGAATTGTTAGAACGGATTTCTTCTTGGCCAAAAATTTTGCGTATTACAGTTTGGGTTTTGCGCTTTTCAAAAATTATTCCGCGGAAAAAGGTTATGACGGCGGACGACCTTCAAAAGGCGGAATTAGTATTAATTAAGTTAGTCCAACTTAAAAATTTTTGTTCGGAAATTCAAAATTTAAATTTAAATAAAGATGTTCCACGAAACTTTCGAAAATTGCGCCCGTTTTTGCAAGATGGATTGCTAAAGGTCGGGGGCCGAATCGAAAAGGCCAATTTAAGTGTTACAAGAAAACATCCTATAATTTTACCTGCCAAAAGTCAGTTTACTGAAAAACTGGTCGATTATTATCACCACATTCACTTGCACACGGGTGCTTATTTGCTTGAAGCTTTGTTACGGCAAAAATATTGGATTATAGGTGCCAGAAATTTAATTCGAAATCGAATACATAAATGTAATCGTTGTTTCCGTTTAAAACCTACTAACTTAAATCCGCTCATGGCCGATTTACCCGCGACGAGAGTGCAGGAGGCACGCGTTTTTTCGCGTACAGGCGTAGATTATTTTGGGCCACTTAATATTACAATGGGAAGGAAAAGAAATGCACCTGTCCACAAAGCTTATGTTAGTTTATTTATCTGCATGTCTGTCAAAGCCATACATCTAGAGTTAGTAAGTTCGTTGTCCACACAATATTTTTTACAGGCGTTTAAACGGTTTATTTCACGCCGTGGTCCAGTAGAGGTTCTTTATTCCGACCGTGGAACTAATTTTGTGGGTGCAAAGTCGGTACTTAAGGAAATTAATGAATTTATTAACTCCCCGGAGTATATTCATGCTTTTCAGACAGAATTAGGGGTTAACGGAATTGAGTGGAGGTTTAATACTCCAGCAGCGCCACATATGGGTGGATTGTGGGAGAGCAATGTTAAATCGGTAAAAAATCATCTCTATCGTGTCCTTGGGGACCAACTTGTTACTTACGAAACTTTCCACGGTTTTGGCGCAAATCGAAGCGTTATTAAATTGTCGGCCCTTGTGTGGTCTGTCTTCGGATCCAGATGCTCCAGAGGCTCTTACTCCGGCCCATTTTTTAACGTTATCTCCTTTAAAGGGTTTTCCGGCTAAACCTTTAACCGATATATCACTAGGACGGCTCTACAGATTCCAGTTGGTGGACCGAATGATACAGGATTTCTGGAAACGGTGGCGACTGGAATATTTAACCAGTTTGCAAACCCGATCTAAATGGTCAAAACATATGCCAAATATTAAAGTCGGTTCGGTAGTTATTTTGAAAACTGACAACGTTCCGCCTTTACATTGGCCTTTAGCTGTAGTTTCCAAAGTGCATCCGGGTAGCGACGGGGTTATCGGTAATGTTACGGTAAGGACCGGTAAAGGTACTTTTACCCGACCGGTTGTGAAGGTTTACACCCTCCCAACTCAATAGATTGATTATAGAGTGGAATTATAATTTTTTTTTGTTTTATTTTTTATTTTCGGGATTTTTAGAAAACTTTGTTTCTTTGTTATTGCTTTTGCAAAAGTAACTTAAATTGTACTAAGTTACATGTATTTATCTATAGCTAGAAAAATTTATATTTTGTTTACAGGTTAAAGTTTGGGCATTTCAATTAAAGGTTTTGGTGGCAGAAAAAAAGATGTTTCAGGGTGGGGGTATGTTTACGCCTATTTAGTTTCCCTGAAATGGATTATTATTTGGCAACAACGCTTTCGTGTTTTGTCCGAATATTGTTGAATAGATTTAAAAAGTAGTAGTAATAATTAACACAATCGTTGTACGAAAGTTGTTGAGAATTTTTATGAAGCCACTGTTGTGGCACAAAACCGATCAATATACATTAGTGATTTTTCACGTGACAAATAACTTAAAGAGCTCGATTTTCCTTTTCCCTTTATCCCATTTCCCAAAGAGCCAGAAATGGAATTTTATAGGAACATTTTATTGGTAAGTTTTTAAAACCAATCATTTAAATTTTTCATTTTCTACAGTCCATTTCATTTAAATATTTTATTGAGCAATTGAACACATACAATATACATAACTATAACGAATTAAAATTGCGGATAAATTCAAATTATTGAAACTTGTATAAACGCATTACTATTGGTTGAGACATCAAACCGTATGATTTCGGTACAGCGTCAAACTAATATACCAAGGAAACAGCCAATATTCCCTTGTTTACTTGAGTGCTTTCGCGTGTTTTTTGTATTTTCGGTTAATTCTAATCTATTAGACTAGATTTAGTGTATATGACTTAGTTCACGCAGAAGCGGTAGGTACCGTCAGTACCTATGCGTCAGTACCTATGCAACCGTATTTTAGGCGAAAATTTACACCATTGTTTCATGTGTGGAGAGAGTGGAGCAAGCCACTCTCATACATAGAACAATAAAAATTTTCTCGGACAGCCAAGCGGCTTTAAAAGAACTTAGCTCTCGCCGTGTAACGTCGAAATTGGTTTTAGACTGCCAAAAAAGACTCTCCTCAATAGGAGAACTCAATAAAGTATTGCTGGTCTGGATCCCTGGCCATTCTGGCATGGAAGGAAACGAGAAGGCAGACCTTCTTGCAAGGGAGGGTGCCGCACGTGTTTCTATCGGACCAGAACCCACAATTGGCATCGCAATAAGTTTTGCCAAACAAACACTAAATACCTGGACAGCAAGAAGAGCTTTAGACTTCTGGCATAATTTACCAGGATTGATTCATTCAAAGGCTTTTATACATCCTTCGAAGTATGTCTCCAAACAAATGTTAGACCATAGCAGGCATGGCCTACGTTGTCTAACAGGCCACTGTCATCTGAATCATCATATGCTAAAACTTGGACTGTCGGAAGATCCGACTTGCCGTCTTTGTTTGGAAGATAATGAAACAGCAGAGCATATAATTTGTGCCTGCCCTGCCGCGGCTCGAATCAGGTATCTGATGTTTGGCAGGGACCCTCGCCCTCGGACCTGAAATATCATTCAGCAAATAAAATAATCGGCTTTGTTAAGAAGCTGAATTTGTTTGGTGAAATCTGAATAGGTGTGAGCCACAATAGACTCTTGTGAGTCGCAGTGGAGGGCCTTATAGACCCACTCACCACAAACCTAACCTAACCTAACCTAACCTAGTGTATATGAAGAACTTCCGATTTTCCTTGGTCCCCTCATTTGTTCGCATTTTAATAACCTATGATTTCTTTATACATACTGTTGATATCGCTCCAGTACTTTTTATGTTATATAAAAAATACTTGAAAAGATACGTTTTTCAGGATTAAATGTCAAATTTCTGAAAAACATACTGGCTTTATTTCTTGGCCTAGACATATATTACTAATTCGATCTCTTTGTGCAATGTTGCCAGCACTATACAAGAATTTCGAACAAATATCCCATATAAACAAGAAGCTTTAAATACTAACAGTGACTATTTGTCACGAAGTCAATTGAATATAAACGAGATTGGAACAGAAATTACAGGGATAGACTAGTCGAATTAGCTTACTTTGAAGCGAAAAAAAAAACAACAAAATTGTTAACAGGATGGGACAGTTGAAAATGGTGAAGGGGCATATTATATTGAACGTAAGAAAATAAATGCATGAGCAGGGATGTTCCCAGATATATTTGGGGGGTAAAAGGGGGTGGAATTTTGGATCATTGAGTTTTCCGGGGAAAGTTGACGTCGGAGAGAAAAGTGTACAACAGAAAAGTTGTGGAACATAAAAATGTCTATATAACTTTTGTATGAATGAATTTTTTTATATAACCTTAAAATCTCCGAGAAAATGCGAAAAACCACTTTTATCGTTTTTTATTTTTCATTTACACAATAACAATCTTATTCTGACGAAACTTGGTGGAAGTAAACCTTTATATGTCCGAAGAATCCATACATTTTTTCAGATGAGAATATCGAGAGACTTGAAATTCTGCTTTGGAAAATTGTCGTAGAGACTTCATTCATGTCGCCATTTTTTCGTCTTGAGTTATAATTTTTTGTGAAATAATAAAAATATACAGTCTCCATTTAGAAGCAGGCTCAAAAATTGGAAAAATCAAAAAATTAATTCTGCAACAATCTTTTTTTTACTGAATGTTAATAATTTGTTTGAATTTTCAAATAATTTTTAAAAACCAATTTCACTGTTCAATTGTATGGAAAAAATACAAAAGATTCTTTGTTTCATGATTTGATTAGATATTTCAATTTTTAACAGTATTACTATGAAGATACAAGTCGAATAATGACTGACTGACGCAGATCGAACAATTATTGCTCGGAATGGTTGCAAGTTAATAACATCAATATACAAAGGCAAGCCAGAATTATCTCTGCATGAATTATGATTTCAACTGTATATGAAATCAACTGCTAAGTCAACATTCAAACTGGACAAATTACCACCCACTTTTGTTGCGGCTACACATCACTCTTAGTGTTGTGTAGCCTAACCTACCAGCTTCAAACGTGGCTTGTAAACGAAACAACACCAACAAAGTGGGGCTGGAAATAAGTGATTGGCGATAGTTCAAAAATTCTCATGCTCCGTTTCACTGAGTATTCTAGGCGTTTTGCCGCGAGGTACCGGTTGACCACCGATTCAATGAAAACGGTACTATCATTATCCTTTTCTAATGTGCTTTTATTTCTTTTAATTGGTTCATTCGCAAAAATGCGTTGGTCTTGGTCTTTGGGTCTTGATTTGACGTGCTTGTCATCTTTGTTTTTCGTTGTGGTTATTTTTATTTCATTTGCTTATTAATCATTATCGTGTCAATTATATGGATGATCTACTCTCTATTGAGGACCTAGTCCTTACAGATTTTACACTTTTTGAAAAATTTTTACAAAATGAATCATAGTTTTTTTTTATAGAAGAGGAAGTTGAGGAAAGCAGAATTTTATCATTAAATAAGTTGATTAAAACTCCTCATCTTATTATAAATTATCGTTTTTTTTTTGCTCTACCTCCATTTTTTTGATTTATTTTCAAGAAACTAACTTTTTTATATTTCTATCGGTTATGTGATTGATTATAAATGTCAACAGTCAAGCGCTCTCAAAAACATCTTACTCACCACGGTCCATGAATTTGCGTACCGTTGAAGTATACTCAAAGACAAAAGTTTGAACAGACCTGCCGCGAAAATGTCAGTCCCGAGAAATTGTGTAACGTTGAGTCAACGGTACCTCGCAGCAAAACGCCTTATGGGAACGAACCGGTATGTTATCTCGTGACGTCACACTCCCGAGTTCTCTGTGACCTACAACGTCGTTCGGATGAGTATCTCATCCGGCGGCCAGTGCTGTGCTGCGATCGAACCTATGGAAAAGTAAAATGAATCGTAAAGCGATCCGTTCAAGGTCATCAAAAGCTCTGGCAATTTATGAATGAAATTTATAATACTAATACTACTGGTTCGTTTCTATACCTGACGAATTATTGAAAATAGTTTCTTGTAGCTGTGAAACCGGTTGTGAAGGAAACAGATGTGGTTGTCGAAAGCACGGGCCTCGATGTACTGATTTATGTACAAAATGTCGTGGTTCAGACAATTGTTTGAATGTTGAAAAAAATTCAGAAGATTTTGATGAATCTGACGATAATTCTGCTGGAAAGAAGCAGCCGGGCCTTTGCTTAATCACTGAAAATCAATTATCAGAAGAATCCTCAGGTTATCCGAGCGATAGTGAAGAAGATAATGAAATTACAAATAGAAGCAATATTGAAGAAATAGGTGATCAATTTACAAACTGATTTAAAAAACCTGGATTGATATGGTTTCATTAATTTACTAATGGTTGAGGTGAATATAATAATATATTAAAGTTTTGCATCAAATAATAACATAAGGATCTTTTGTTTTTTCCGTGCAGATGAATGGTGTAATTGGTTTTTGAGAATTATTTGAAAATTTAAGCAAATTATTAACATTCGGTAGAAAAACGATGTTTGCGGATTTTTTAATTTTTCCAATTTTTGAGCATGTTTCTATATAGGGACTGTATTATTTTATGATTTCACAAGAAAGTATAACTCAAGACGAAAAAATGGCGAAATAAATGTCTCTACGACAATTTTCCAAAGCAGAATTTTAATTCGAAAAAAAAATTTTCCGGCCGAGAAACGTGATTATCTCAGAAGTCTCTTATTTTCTCTCTTATTTTCATCAGAAAAAATTTGTGGATTTTTCGGACATGAAAAGGTATACTTTTACCAAGTGTCGTCGAAATAAAATTATTATTGTGTAAATTAAAAATAAAAAACGATAAAAGCGGTTTTTCGCATTTTTCTCGGAGATTTTAAAGTTATGTGAAAAAATCATTCATACAAAAGTTGTAGACCTTTTTATGATCCACAACTTTTCTATAGTCGATTCGTGCTAAGCGATACGCCCTCATGCGGACAGTGAGAGAACTGAGCTAAAAGCCATTGTTTTTGTTGTTGTTTATGATAAACCATAGAGCTTCAGTTGTGATTGTTAATTTTTTTGTGTTTCTATATTTACTGTTGGAGATTTTTGAAATTAACCAGTATTGCAGTGTCCCCGTGTCCATCTTGGATAAAGCAAAATCCTTATTTAGGTTTTCATCTTCTCCCGAAAGCAGGAAAATCGAAGGTTTTTGTGTAAACTAAGCTTGGATCCAAGGAACTACTTGATAGAAGATTGTAGTGGATAAGAACATTAAAAATCGGAAAAGATGTGTCAATACAATAAAAGTCTGCTCATTACATTTTCTCGAAAGTGATTTTTTACATAAAGGTGAGTGTACTATGATTCAAATCCTTTATATTCCATTCTTTTCTTTTTAGTTGGAGTAAAACGTAGAACATTAAAATCCTTTGCTGTGTCGTCCCAGAATCTGTCACTAGGTTCATGTGGTACATCCCCTGGGCAAAAATCTAATGAAGAACCTTGTGCAGGACCAAGTACAAGGGACATAGAAGTGCAGCCAAAAGTGCTGACATTGTGTGAACTCATACTGGATAAGGACGAAAAACTAAAAAATTTCACAGGGGTGAATAATTTTAAAATATTTGACGCTGTTATAGAGATTTTAAAAAAATATTGTAAGGCAAAAGAAGTCATCGGTTGAGTGTAAAAGAGGGAGTAATGTTAGTGCTAACAAAGTTCAAAAAAAACATAACTTATGTAACTTTGGGTACGTTATTTGGAATTTCAGCAGATTTAACAAAAACATATATATAGGAAATAGTTCCCCTGTTATCGAAAGTTCTAAAAGCCATTAATTTATTTTTCATCTAAAAGCGAAATACTCAACATGCCTATTTGTCTTGATAACTCCCAGGATGTGAGAATTGTATTGGACTGTACCTACAGAAATTCATGTTCAAACCCCAAAATGTTGATGTTGCAGAATAAGATTTTATTCCCAATATAAATATCATATGACCGTAAAATTAATGACTGCCTTGTCTCCAGGGGGTTTAATTACTTATATCAGCAAAGCATATGGAGGAAGAACATCTGACAAAGTAATTTTTGAAGAAAGCATCATCATTGCATTATTAGATCCTAATAGAGATGCAGACATGCTTGACAAGGGATTTAGGATTGAAGATATTTGCAATATTCATAAAATAAAATTGATAAGACCTCCATCTTTAAAGGAACAAAGCCAGCTTTCTACTGAAGCAGCTATGTTGAATGCCAAAATTGCAAAAGCTTGGAACATTCTTCTATTAGTAGATGACATTTTTGTTATTATTTGCGCAATAACCAATCTATCGTCTCCCATTTTGGCAGACGAAAGGTTTCTCTCAAAATAGATGTTTTTATATATTTTTCTTATTTTTTATAATATGTTTTGAATACTTTTTGGTTCAATGATGCTTCGCGCAAATCACACCATCAATGCAATACAAACACAACTAGGAATTTATTAATTCGAGATAATAGCTGTTGAAAGTTTCTAAAATATGATTTTAGGTAATTTTTATTATAGAATTTTCATAATATCTATCATACATTGTATCATAAAAGTGCTTTTTGCTCAATTAAATTTAAAGTTGAGACTAAGGGCCGGTTTAACAATAGAGATTTATACTAGGTATAGTTATTCTGGAAATAAAGTTATACCAGAATTTATTGGTAAGAGTAAGAATTGCTATAACGGTGTAAAAAATCATCGTAAAACCAACTAGTTTTATTCTAGGTATAAATTCTGGTATAACTTTATTCCCAGAATAACTATACCTAGTATAAATCTGTCTTGTAAAACCGGCCCTAATAAGGATTAGCAGGTTTTTCTCAAAATGGACTATTTACTTTGACACTGTATTGCAGCCAAATATGATTTCCATTTTTGAAACTGTTATACAGAATTTAGCACCACTAGACAACATAATACTCATATTTTGAAGCACACACATACATTTTCAATATAATACGATAGTATCCAATTTGAATTTGGTGCATTTTTCACATCTATTCTTCGTGGATTACTCATAGACACTAATTTTTCAGTTGCTTTCTTCAGTTATTATTTTGTGGATGAAACAAAAACAAATAAAAGATTTGCTAGTTTATTGTTCACAACAAAAATGCAATTTTTTTTGGAAATAGTTCTTTTTTACAGTGGTTAACATATTTAAAGTTAAATCAAAATCGAACTCGATTTCCATGATTAAAACACTGTCATCATAAGATGCATTATATAACAAAATATGTTTTACTTAAATTCAAAATAGCCATGCCCATTTGTATTTGTGCAAAATACTTATTTTTCTTTTTCAATTAATATTTTCCATTTCCCAGAAAAATATATTTTATGTTGGGTATCTTGTTCAAAACAGTTTTTGTTTTTCCTGAAAAAAAAATATTTACCTACCTACTTGTATTTCTTAAAAAAAAGATCTTACTTTCAAAAACGCATTTTATTTTTAAAAGATATAGGGGCTTATCCTCATCAAAAATAACTCCATCAGGAGAGTAGCCTAGCCATTCATTTGCTGCTGAGATAACGAATCCACACTCCACAACTTTCATGTGATATATTGTTACCAATATTTCTCTGGCAGTACTTTCATATTGTATTCCGCTTAATGCTGTGGAATATTTACACATGTTTCTAGATCATCACTAGATAAATTAGCCAACACTTGTTAACAACAAGGAATAGAAATTGTAAGTAATTTAATAAAATATTTTAGTCACGATTGAATTCCAGATCGAATTCTTTTTATCAATGTTACTGAATTGAAAAATACTATTTGAATTATTAGAACACAAAATTTCATAAGCTTGCAGCATTCAGAATCGAGTGAAATTGTAATTGTAATTGTAACTATTAAAAACAAATATAAACTAGAATTCATAAAAGCTTTCAAAATCTGTCAGTTTGAATATGTCAATTCAAATATGTTTCAAACTTTTATATCTGTCGCTGTCAATACAATTGTGATTGTAGTATCGGTTGTTATGGACAACGAGCGTTTTGCCATTTTTTACGCACGGCTCGGCTCTCCTCAAGAAACGTCAACTTTTCGTTGTCAATGGCAAGCGAAAAAGCCTACTTTTCAATGTGATTGTCGAAAAAGTTAATTATGCAATATTAGCTTACAATAACAGCATTCATTCAGTAACAAAATGGAAGCCATACAAAATTATAACAGGTCATTTAGATAACAGATCACAAAGATAAAACGGAATTATTGTATTCGGATATAAACGAAAGATTACAGAGAACAAAAGAGAAACTATTAAATAAAGCTAACGAGAATCGGGAAAAGTTGCCGGAAAATATTCCTACAAAAGTTTTTGTTAGAAATAAGCAAATTTGAGGGAAAACCAGAAATAAGTACCAAAGTGAATAAATCTAGATGGTAATAAAGCTTAAAATATTAATCTAATATTAAACGTCCTATAAAGAAATCTTATAAATTTATTTCAGATTCGTCGCAGTCGAAATAAAGGACCACCTAAAATTTAGGAACAGACTGAATTTTGTATAAAATGCATCTCCAATATTTCAAATGGGACACCCTGTATTTATATAGTAATATAATGTATAGTATATAAATATATTGTAATATTTTAATTTGGTGTTAATGTATGTTCTTGTTTTTAAATTTTTATTTTATGGTATTAATTATTATTTATTTGGGCACCTTTTATTTTTTAAAACCTTGGTATAATTACTTTTAAAATTTTATCTTATAATCAATGAATTTGGCTAGCTACTAAAAGAAGAAAAGGTTTCGACTCTTTATCCCAGGTTGCGGTTACCTCAGTTGAAATCTCATAAAATAATTCAATCGTTTTTTTATAAATGTTTAATATAATAAATTTATGTATCTAGGTTTTATGGCTTCATTGTGAGGAACTGTCGAGGTTTTCAAA